>BQKN01000682.1:201440-212549 GCA_022839385.1 Asparagus kiusianus | reverse complement strand
TTATACTTGTGTGTTGATACTTAAAGCTCAAATTATTCACACACATTATTTTCGTTTTATTGTTTTGAAGTTTAGCCACATAAATATGAAACTAATGGATATTGCTATATATACACATATTTGTTTCATGTTTATATGTGTTTGAAATGATTTTATTAAAATCAAGCTTTAACAAATTTATGAAACCATGTTTATTTTGAAAAATTATGTGTTTATAGATTAAAGACTTATTTACATCATTTTATATCTTTTCCTAAGTCCATTAATCCATTCAAAATGAATATACAAGTTTGTTTGATAAATTTTAAGTGTATTGAGTTTTCATGTTTTGGACTATTTTGCTAAATGATGGGTTTTCACAATTGGTAAGTGTAATTTGAAAAATTATTTTTCTAAAATGATCCATTATATGTTTATAATTACTTTCCAAAATTTTATCATTTTTGGAGTTGATTTACTATGTCAAATTGATTTTACAAAATCGGGTATTTCAGCAGTTTTTAGAATCTAAAATATCCGTGTTCAAATATTTATTTCTCACAAATGGGAAGTTATATATCAGAAATTCTTTCTCTAACATGTTTATCTATATGTTTGGAAATATCTTAAAAAAGTTTATAACGTTTGGAGTTGTTTTACTATTTTTAATTGATTTTACAAAGCTAGATATGTATATTTCCAGAATCTACTGACACTGTTCAAACGGCCGATTTAGACTCATGAGTCATCTCAAAAGTCCATGAGTCAACCCATGATAGTTATGAGTCGACCCATAGGGTCTTTTTAGCCTGTAGCGGCTAGTAACGACTAGTTTTTATTTTTGGGTGTTTTGAGGTGCTTTTGTTGGTTTTTTGGGTTGTTTTCTTCTACCACATATATACTCCATTGCCTTAATCATTCCAACCACTAAGAAAAGTTTTAAATAATTTTACAAAGGGTTTTAAAGTTTGCTTAGTGTGTTTACAAGTTTTGTTTGTGAAGAGATTTTCACAAGGGGAAGAAGAGATCATCTTTGGTGTTTGAGCTTCAATCGCTCATCTCTCTTACTCTTGTCATCTTAGGGAAGTTTTACTAAACTCAATTCTAGATTTACATATTTATATTTGTTATTTATCTTTTCACTAAGCTAGATTTACAATTGAGTTTGGCTTTATTATTGCTCATTGTTTACCCACACCCACTTGAGCTTAAGTATTTCACACATTGTATATTAGGGTTGAGAGTGTAACATTGAATGTGAGCTTAATTGAGTTCTCACCTTGTTTAGAGAACAAACATTTGTTGTTATGCTTATTTGTGAGATACACTTTGTAATACACTTGTACACCGAGAGGAGTATGTGGTGAGAAACGGGGTCAATTCCAAGAGGAGTAGCATCGATAGTAAAGCCTAGGGAGAGGTTGTAAATCCAAGCACTTAAGGAAGGCGACACGAGCTAGGCCAACACTTAGAAAGTGTAGAGTGTGATTGTAAGTGTGTGAGTTTTGAAAGTTTTCGGTGAGCTAGAAAACCGATTGTGAGGTGTAAACGTTTTAGGTAAACGTTGAAAACCCGTTGGGATAATGGATTCTCCCCGGGAGTATGGAGCGGAGACGTAGGTCGGAAGGACCAAACTCTGTGATCATCTTTGTATGTTTGTGTTGATTATTTACACACTATCTTATTTGCATTTTAGTTTATTTTTATACCGCCCTTGGTTTATATTGCATATTATTGCTCATAATTAGTTGTACATCATACTTGCAAGAATAAATTGTTAATAAGTTTTAATTTAACATTAAATCGGATTAGATTAGCTTATACCCTATTCACCCCCCACCCGCCCCTCTAGGGTAAATTCATTTGGTATCAGAGCACTTTGATAAAAGGACACCGAAACAATCTTTAACGGCAAAATGGTAAAAGGGTTCAACTTTTAATGCTAACTTAGTATTTTAGCCAAAATGAAAAGTCATACGGATGACAGGTCCTTGGATTCTATAATAAAACGGTGTTGCATAAATGAGAAATATACCTCTACTAGATATGGTTCGGAAAAGCGACTCTTTTTGTTTTGGAGAGATGTGCTATTAATAGCAACATATTCTAAACTATGTACCTTCAAGATTGGTACAGTCGATACCCTATGGGTCTATGGACAGCTAATGGCCTATGTTGGATCACTATGTCCATATGGGAGTGTTGCTTTCATACACTACTTTTTATTGGGTGAGAAGTTTGGACCCTAGAATGCTGAAGTATATTTTCATACACAATTTTAGACACTATATGGGTAGTATGTACACATGAGCAATATGATAAGATTGTGACCGAAAGAGTTGTAGTATATTGAGTTTCTTAGGGAGGAGGATTACTTGCAAAAAGAAAAAATAGGTCAAGATCTTGGTTCATAGGAGATCGAGGAGACTGTCATGAATCTAGCAACAGAAAAGCAATTGGTTCCTCTACTAGCTGGAGATAATGGGAGTGAGATACTTTTAGATGACTTGGAGCTATCTACATAATCTCAATAGCCTCCAATATCACTCCATGGACTTGTACCAAGATGATATTTTGAAATCGACAAGGAAATGTTCATAGTAGCACTACATATTTTAGCAAAGCCCAAGTCATGTGAGGGCATTATTTTTGGATCTGCAGCAAAAGAGTAGAAAGCAACAAGCGATGGAGAGCTCAACTTCATGAAGAAGAATCAAGTCTGGGACTTGGTAAATCTTCTAACTGAATGTAAGACTACTGAAAACAGATAAGTTTTTAAAGTCAAGTAGGACAGAACATTCAAGTGATGTACACCCAAGTTGTAGGGTGGACTACACATTTTCTCTAGTAATGAGAAATGATCTATTCACATGATATTGACTCTCGTAACGTAAATGGATCTTGAACTACTCTAGATGGACATCAAGATAACTTTTATGTATGGAGAACTAGAAAACGTGATCCATATGGATCAACCTATATGTTTCATAGCCTAGGGACTCGAGCATAGAGTGCACAAGTTAAAGGATCCTATCTGTCTTGAAACACTTTTTTTAAGTGTAGGTTTTTGATCCAATTAAACTATGATGGGTCATGGTTTCCACACGATAGATTAGGATGGTTAGATCCACATACACTAATCTGGTAGAAGTTTGAGATCTGTCATCGTATGCTAATAATATATTACTGATTAAGAGTAGCATGGAGACCACTTGGAATCCAATTGCTACGAGTCAAGCTCTAAGTATAGTTCAATGTCTTGAAATTGAAGTAGAGAAAAAGCTAATTCTAAGTATTCCTTTAAAACACATAATTTGCAGTATTACTGATGAGCAAGCATTAGTCCAATCTTGGTATTACTCGCTCGGATGAGTCAAGAGGATCCTCCGATATTTAATTTAGACTACTCTTTATTTATTATGTTATGACAAAATGGACTCTCACCTATAAAGATATTTAGATGCCAATTGGGTCAACAATCTAGATTAGCGAGCATCAATGTTTGGATATGTTCTCCTATGTGACGTCCTTGGTTTCACACAAGGTTGCAGTCCAAGGTGAACCCAGAGATGTTAAACCTATTATGCACCCATACTTATGCATAAACATGTTTCACCAATCACAATAGTATCCTCTAGTGGAATCGGAGAAAAGAGTAAGTACAAAACAAGCAAAATAAAGAACTGAACACGATAGACTTGATAAAGAAGGAGATATCTCATAATTAAAAATCATGTCTCAATGAAAATACATACTGTCTGAGATAAATAAATGTCTCATCATGAATCGAATAAATATCGTACTAAGGCACATTGTATTTACAATATGGAAATGAAATACTAATGTCTGAATAAAAATGTAAAATCTACTGTAGAGCCTCTAATAATACTCTTGTGATGGCGACTATGTAAGAACTCCGTCATCCTACGGCTCTCCGTACCTCTGTACCGCCTGACAGAAAAGAAGAACAACAAAAACACCACATAAAGAGCGTCAGTGCGTTATAGCAAGATTACCTCCATCCGCCCCCAGGAGAAGGACTGCTAGATGGAGTGGAGGCTCTATCTATTAAGCATAGTCTACCTAGATTCATTTTGCTTGTATCTAAGTAAAACTAACATTTAGAAACCTATAACACGAGACGTAATTCATCGAGTGAAATAATCCAAACAAGGAAACCCTCATGTATATACCATTGTCTCAAATTGTAGATATCTAAACATTAACACCAAACTAAAAATAGACAATCTAATAAAATCAACAATTAGAAATCCACAACACGAGACTGGTACGTCAAGCGAAATAATCTAAACAAAGAAACCCTCATGTATATACCATTGTCTTAAATTGTTAATCGTTAATCATTAATCCCAACTAACAAGTAAAGAAATATAAGGACATCATTACATCGTATTTATAATATCTTCCACAATCACTAGGGAGATAAAATAAATACCAACATATAATCTTGTATACTTTCAAGAGCAAAGTATCCCGGTCATATATCTCAAAGATGAGTTGAACTAATAACTGACATCCGCCTAAAACTTAGGCTATAGATCAACAATCTCAATGTCACGGAATACCCTGTAGGTATCCTAAACTGTGTACATGGCTCATTAGTCTCATGGCGATCTCAGCATGTAGTCTGAGTGCGAGACGGTCTACCATATAGGTATCCAAATAGATGGCTCACAATCACTATAAGTAGACGGCTTACCAGCCTTATCACACACTCAAGCGGACGGACTGCTATATAAAGCATCCAAACCCAACTCAATGACCTGTACATATAGAATATCGACGCACTACCTCATGTAGCACTAAACTAGGCTGATCAGCGATGTCCATCTTATGCATAAACGGTGTATATCTGGTATATCGACATATTATCCCACATAGTACTGAGCTGTGTTCATTAACGATATCCAACGAGTGTATGAACAATCACTACTCTATTATAAACAACCCAACTCTTATCAAAACCCCCTTTGGGTTACTCATGTGTGTGCAATGACACTGTACTTATGTATTCGTGAATTTATATGTATAGAAGTGCAGCTCAATCCCCGCAAACACATCTCAAATAAAAACAAAATAAAACTCAGGAAATCAATCTTAGTAGTCGACTACTAGACTGAGTAGTCGACTACTCTGAGTTCATCCCGAACCTGGAAAATTTGACTAAGTGTGAGTAGTCGACTGCTATGAGCGTTAGTCAACTACTCTGCTATGAAACATATTCTGTGAGTTGCATCAGGAAGGGAGTAGTCGACTATAGACATGATTAGTCAACTACTCTGCTAAGGAAACGTTTCTGTATACTGAATTTTGAGACAGAGTAGCCGACTACTCATCTTAGTAGTCGACTACTCTACATGCAACTAAAATACAGACATGCACAAACATGACTTTAACAAATCAAACATGTACTTATGCAATGTTAAACCAGATTTAAACAATTTATAACATTAAACAGAGATTAACTTGATCATAAACATGGACTTAACTTTGTTCAATTTAAAGTTAACACCTTTATTAATTAATCTCTTCAATTAACTACATATAGGCAACATGATGATTAAAAGAATGACAAGATCTACACATAAAAAGAGAATAATTCGTTTTAAACTTAATTACAGAACTTAGATACCACAAACCTAGGCTTTTACATGATTAGATTACAAGAAAACGCCATTAATTAAATAAACTAGGGTTTGCACATAGGTAAATCTCAATTAACACATTAAAAACGAAATTAACATTAATCATAATGATCATGATCATACTTATAACATAAATAGTAAGGAAAAACATCATATATAACAAGAATTATAGATCTATTATTGAAATTTAACTTTTATCTCATGAAAATAAGAAATAAGCATGTGAACATTGATTTAATCACTTTTAATCATCTAATAATTAAGGGTGCAGGAGAGGATGGAGATGATCTTGCCTTAGGGTACTGGTGGACTCCTCAACTATGTGTATACAAGATACTTTTCAGCCACGATCACACTTTTCAGCTTTCTCCTCGACAAACACCTTAAAACTCTCCCACAACTCATAAAATAGGGTTTAGGGTTTGAGGAGGGAGATGGCTGCTAAACTCACGAATTTTTATCTCTAAAATTAGGGTTTTAATGAATATTTATAGATATATAACAACCTGGGTTTGGATATAAACCAAAACCAACCCGAAACCTAAAATAAATCTGGAAACAGCCCCTTTAGTCGACTACTCTGAGTAGTAGTCGACTACTCACATCATAGAAATAGGCTGTGCATGCTTTGGCTATAACTTTCACATCCGACCTTGAAATGAGGTGATTTATTATGTGTTGGAAAGATGTTGAAGAGACCTACAACGTTTGTCTTTTGGGTTATTCAGATTCAAACTATATCTATGTGTAAAATATAAATACTCTTAACTGGTCATTTTTCTAGATTCAGGCTCGTGCATGATTTCACTCCCATATTCACATATATATATATTGGATTGATCTTAAATCAATCCCTAGCATACTAAAGTATAAAAATATATTATTTATTACCATATAATATATTTATTATTATTTATCACAATATGTTTAAGTTTACGGGGTTTTACATCCTACTCAATGAAGGGGTCATTTCTTGTAGTAGTAAGAAGCAAAAGTGTTTTAACCCTTTTTCACTTTAAGAAAAATATGTAGCGATATACATAATAGCGCTGAAGGTAGTCTAGTAGTGTGGATTCTTAGAGAATCTGACTATAGCGTGATATGTAAAGGTGGATGTATTCTCTATTGTGATTGTATGTCGACCCTTGATTATTTGATAGATCTAAATTAGTATCAGAAATCGAATAAAATCTAGATGGGGCACCACTCCATTAAGAAATAAGAGAAGAAGAATATTGTGCTAAGTGTATCCCTATAAGTCAATTGATCAAGGATTTATTAATATAAGGAATAGTCGAGGATCAGCAGTGCAGCACATTTGAGCCTTATCGGCAACGTCTTTAGTGATGAACTTTTATTTTATGTTACTTGAAACTTTAGATACTTGGGACATTATGGATGGCTTTATAAGATATTATGTTTATTTTTTTTATATATGCATAGCTGTGATTCTTAATATCTTATTATTGTTTGATTATTTCAGCATGGAGTATATTAGTATATAATGTGTGCATGATATAAAAAGGGTATTGAGTACACTATTAAAAAGTTATATTAGCAGTTAAGAGTCTCTTATCACACAAGAGATCTCCTTCAAAAATGTGACAGTCGCCAAAATTAAGACAGAATGTTGGATGTCATTTGGCTTAGAGCAGTATCTACACTATTGTGTTACTGGGTAAGACGAAAGTGGAAGCACTTTATTGGCCGCCTTGACTAGATTAGAATGAGGTTGATGTGCCTTTATACGCTAAAGTGACTAAAGTAAAATCTCATATCTACTTTACATGTTTACTAATATCCAGACTAGGGGTCTAACTTGGTGCATAAGATGTAGGCTTGTTGTGAGATCCTAGGCATATCACGAAGAAGTATGGTCAGACAAGTTCATTATGGGTTAATGAAACTTGGCTCTGTGTATTCATTTGATGATGCATGCTCTCGTGGAGAGAAAAGTAATATCGTAGTACATTGTCATACAACATATGCTTAGACTGAATATAAGGAGGTTAAGGGATGGATCCCCACTTCCTTGCTGTGTGAGCCCTTATAGAAGACCACTTGTGATGAGGGGCAATCGTTGTACCCTTAGAGACACTAGGATATCTGGAAAAACTATTATGAGCATCTACTACTTTGGCTGCTGTTTTCTACTGTGATGAGATATTACCGTAGATATAGTGTAGTGTCAAGAAAGCGGGTGATTAACATGCTCAACTATCCAGGGTCAGAGGAAGATCGATTGACATATCTCCTGATTGCATCACAAAACTTACTCTTACTTATGCTAAGGATCGCATATAAAAGTGCGATGAATTGAGGGAAAATGTACTTGAGCAAATATGGTTGATCAGATCAAGGGTACGAGATACCACATATTTACACTATTTATCATATTTTTTTAATGAGAACCTTGTGTCGTACCTAACATATTTAGCTGCAAGACTACCTACTTGTAGATTCTCAATGGTCTACGCCGCACTAATGATGTATGCACATAGATAATAGACTTGAAATAGAAGGAGATTCTAAAGGAGACTTTAAATCATGAAGCTAACGACTCAAGCAATCAGCTCAGGGAGCAATGGATGACATCCACTCATTTGTACGAGTGGGAGTATGTTGGTAATAACTATGAGATAGACATCCAAATAAATGGATGGATAATATTTTATGTTAGACATAAAATATTTATAATCCTAGTGAGTATAGGATTCTACCTCTAAGCCCTTATATATTGATATAGGAATTTTCATGGAAGAATGAGATATACACCATAAACCTTCATTTAGCCACCATCTCCTCCTCTGTTCAAATTCATGCTATATGCGATAATCGCAAGGTAATATGTGGGGGCTTCTCACCGTTAGCATAGTATGGTTTCCCTCCAATAGATCAAAAAAGGTGTGACAACCCTTCCATAGATCTTGGACCAATAATCTCTAAATAGAGATTCACATACTGATAATACAATTGATAGTCTCGATTGTGTTACTCTTTTTTCCATGTAGGTTTTTCCTTAATGGTGTAAAATAAACTAGATAAATTTTGAAATAAGAAATATGTATTAAGTTATTTTATTAGAAAGTATTATCACAAATATCTAAATAAGAAAAATTCTCTCTAACTTATAATAATGACACGTGTTTATAATGAATGAAGGGACAATATTAGAGAAAAATAATTATATAAACCTTCCAGTGTCTATCCGCTTAGCTTTCGCATTCCTTAAAATAGATGTTATAGGGAGCCTATACACCTTCAAGTTGAAATTAGCTTTGTATGAGGGTGATTATCCTCAATTTAGATTTTATTGCTAAGGCTTATTATCACTTGTTAAGACCAATGTATCAAAATTGACATGCACCCGCGAGAATTTGGTTAATATGATGGAGTGAGGTATGTGTTTTTGTGTTGGATTAACAGAGGGTGCACATATACTCTAAAATTTACATGAGGTGCTATCATCCTCACCTTGGTTTTCATTTATATGAGGTACTATTCCTCATATTGGTTTTGATTTATATGAGGTACTATCACTCATTATTGGTTTTGATTTATATAAGGTACTATTACCCTCACAATAGGTTTTGTTGATAAGGCTTGTTGAACTCATCAAATTTGAGAACTATAAGGGGAAGGCGTACCTCTCTGAATTAATTAATATGGAGGGCCTACCTTCATTAGTTTTGATTTATATGAGGTACTATTCCTCATATTGGTTTTGATTTATATAAGATACTATCATCCTCACAACAAGTTTCATTGATAAGGCTTGTTGAGCTCATCAAATTTGACAACTACAAGGGGAAGACATTAATTTATATGGAGGGCCTACCTTTATTGGTTTTGATTTATATGAGGTACTATCCCTCATAATGGTTTTGATTTATATGAGATACTATCAATCTCACAATAAGTTTCATTGATAACGCTTGTTGAGCTCATCAAATTTGATAGCTATACAAGGGAAATGTGTGCCTCTTTAAATTAATTAATATAGAGAGCCTACCTCCTAGTTTACTTGTATGAGCTGTAGGTATCCTTAAGTTGATCTCATTTTCAAGGGTTATCAAAAGATATTAAACACTTTAATTAATTAAGCTTGTGGCTTGTTGAGACATAAAATTTTTGTGCGCCTATAAATTGACCTCCTAGGCTTACGTGCTTGGTTTTTTTTAACTGAGTGCGTGAGTCCAAGTTATTTTTTTTTATTTTTTAACCCATACTATATCTTGGTTTAAATTTTTTTGAATGGTTGGGAAGACATTCATTAATCGCGTAGTTTAGCAGAAATTATCTCTTAACCTTTTTTAAAAAAATGGTACAAATGAGCTTCCTCTTTTCTTTAGCTACATGTGTTATTGTAGAGAGATTTTTTTATGCTAGTGTGCTATTAATTTTTTATGGCTTAGAGTTTAATTCACTTAATTCAAATATGACGAGTCCTTATTTAGTCCAAACTGCTCAATTAATGGGACATATAATCTAGTTTAAAAGAGATATCAACAAATTTTAAGATAGAATCCTAATAAAATTTGAAAGAGAATCTAATCCTACCACAGTTAGGTTTTAAATGGTAATATATACACCCCTCTCAATTTTAATTGGTGCTATGTTAGATTGCTTAAAAACTACATTTAAACATCTTTCTTTTCTTTTAAACTTTTCTTTTTTTTTAAATTTTTTTTCCTTTCTTCCTGCGCACGTCACCGTGATCCTATTTTTTTTCATCCGTTCCCTGCTCCCCCTCTCATTTTATCTCTTTTTGTCATTTTCTTTTTTGGCCTCTTCTTCTCGTCTTCTCCCCTTTCTCGTCTTCTTCTGTCTCTCTTTTTCTTTCGTCCTTTTCTTCTTTTTTTTAATCTTGTTCTTTCATTTGTATTTTTTTATTTTTATTTTTTCTTCCTTTTCTTCATTCCAACCCTTCTGCTCGTGTCCCCTTCTTTTTTTGTTGTTAAAGTTAAGGCCCAAGCCTACATTGTTATAGATGTTTTGTTTCTTTTTCTACACAAGCTGAGTAAGCTAGGCTACAGATAAGAGGCGTAATTTAAGACCTCTAAGCTAACGTATATGAATACTTTCTTTTTGCCTTTTTTAATCACTTTTTTTGTAAATGACATTGATTAGTAAATATAATAGGAGCGAGGAGGAAAGAAAACAACATTAAGGCTTCACTCTCTTAAAAAATGAACTTAGCCTCCACTCGTTAAAAAAAGAGACCTTAAATTTTTTTTGTTTATTTCGAAATTCAATTTTCAAGGTGCCACGACGTCAACTCAAAATAAGTTTAGAAATCATAGGCTTCTCCTTTGCTTTAAAATTTTATTCTCAAGGTGCCATGAGGTTCAAGTACGGAGGTCAAACTCCAGAACAGAGAACCATGCACCTCAAAAGGTTTATACTTTGAGAATAATTTTTTTGAGACATAGTCCACGTGTGTGTGTGTCTATATATATATATA
>BQKN01000682.1:149172-201040 GCA_022839385.1 Asparagus kiusianus | reverse complement strand
GGGTATGCTTGGTACCAAACACAAGTTTGTGTGCTTGGTAGTGAGGTGGCATATTCCTCTCTACTCATTGAAATCAGGATCCACATTCACATGAGTTGGGGAGTGGTTAGAAATTAGAATGAGTGGATGAGAATAGGACACATCACTACCAAACCAAAATTTATGCTTGGTATCAAGCATACCCATTTTTCTCATATATATATATATATATATATATATATATATATATATATATATGGATTTTAGGAGCATTTAAGGCATTGTTCCTTGCTCCAAAATAGATCAAGAGATGACTGTAGCCTCAATTCATAAAACAAGTTTAGAAATCATAGGCTTCTCCTTTTTTTCAAAATTTTATTCTCAAGGTATCATGGGGTTCAAATACAAAGGTCAAACTCTAGAACGGAGGACCATGCGTCTCGAAAGCTTTATGCTTCGAGAATAAATTTTTGAGACATGGGTCATGATACATAAAAATTGATTTTCGGAACCTTTAGGTTATTTTCCTTATCCACGATAAATCAAGAAATGTGCATAGCTCTAATAAAATAAGTTTAGAAACCCATTCACTTTTAACCTTATTTTAAGATTTTATTCTCATCATCCTTATTATTTATAGTTTGTCATACTATAATTCACTTATTTAAGTATCAATTATGCTTTCATTTTATAGATTGATTTTCTTAGATGTCTCATTTAACTAGTGTTTCTATTGGGGGTTGCCAACTAGCTGAAGAAGCTGAGTCCCATAAATCTTTCATTATTGATGATTCCCCTATGACTTCTCATTTTTATGAAGATGAACCAATAGACTTAGAGTTAGAAAGACATGCATCGATGACATGTGCCTCTTCAACCATTATGAACTATCAGAAAGCACATGAATTACCCAAAGATTTTACCAATTTAGCTCGAGATATGATTGCACTATTTAAATGGGGACAGTTTCCAAAAGTCATACCTACTGCCTCCGCCTCTACTCTCAAACTCAATCCTTGTATGGAGGCTTTTCCATCGAGCTCATTGACATGTTTTGCGGCTGACCTTATTGCTCAAAATAAAGGATTGGGGGATGTAAGAGAAAATAAACCTCTTATGATCGAAGGATATAATGACTGGTGCCTATATGTATTGCAAAAATACACTGATGCCTTAGAATGACCTAACATCTATGTCATTGTGCTTTCATCTCTTAGAGTTTATCATATTGACTTTCAGCTTCTGTAATCTTTTTTGGAGTGTTGGGATAAAGATCGTAATGTCTTTGTTACAAAATGGCGAGTTCTTTCTATTAGTTTACTAGATATATAAAGAATTGGAGGTCTTCCTATTCGGGTACAAGTATATGATGAATACGTGCCCACAAATGAAGGGCTTAAAGATCCTGAAGTAAAGCATGAGCAACCCCTCAAGGTGCTACTGAATTGCTATCAATATCTTAGAGATATTAGTCCTATAGAAAATGTTTCTTTTAGAATGTGGCTAGAGATTTTCTTTCATGGGCAGCATCATCGAGTCAAATCTAAAGGAAAATTATAAGAGCAAGTCTTTCAATAGCATTCAAACTTTTGGCAAGAACATGCCACTTGTCGTTTTTCTTACCTTATGGTTTTGCAAATTTGTAGTTCCCTATGACCTAACCTATCTCAGGCCCGTATTCATTGTAGCTGAAATAATGGCTGATAGTAGAAAACCTTATTCCCTAGCCATTCCGGCGCTCTACTCTCTCTATCGAGAAATAAACTATTGGGTTACAGATCACTTAGCAGTGTTATGCAATTGGTTGATTTATTAGTTGATTGGATGGATTTCTTAATATTTTCCTAATTTATATGATCGACTACCTGAAGATGAAATTGAAATACAATTTCCTTCTTCAAGTCATAGATCAAATGCTCCATTCTCACTGCGAATTTCAAAAGTAGAAACTTCAGGGTCCCCTTATTCTACTGAAGATGCTAGGAAATTTTTGCATAAATGAAATGATGAAAACTTAAAGTGGAGACCTTATCCGTTCTTACTTTCTCCCAACCCCACTTCCCTAGTGGATACATCTAGGCAAAAGATGTCAAGCTCTCACTCCTCATTTTTTCTTTCAATCCATTAAGGCGTCTATTCTCTCAGGATAGGAAAGAGGCTCTTTACTGAACTATATAATCCTCATATATTTGCCCGAAGTTTCTAATCTTGGTTTTTCATGCACATGTATTGAACCAACCTTATGCAGGATGTGTTGCTACTAGATATTCTTTTTAGATTAGGAACTGGCAAACATTTTGTCATTCCTTCTGATGATCGAATAGGGAAGATTATTTATGGTTATGTTTTTTGGTATCAAAAGGAATATCATGACTTCTTCGCGGAAGAAGTAAAGAAGTTATATATTCTTTGTTCTAAGCAAAATGAGGTATAACTAAATTTCAAATCAATCCTTAATATATGCCAAGACTCAAGCCCTAAAATTTTTTTGTTACAGTCATCATCATCATTAGAGGATTCAGCAGAGCCTACCCAGATCATCAAATGAAAAGGCTCATTTGTTGATGATCCAAAAAAAAGCAATGAGTTTCTTCTGATCTACTATTGAAAGTCGATCAAACAACTTCCATTTTTCAAGTGAGAAATAAAAGTACTAGTGCTAATAGGGTGGTTGTAGATTTAGAAGGTGGTGTGGATCAATTTTACCTGCTTCAGTTGCACCTTAAGAGTCTTGATCACTAGACAATGTAGTTGTATTCTCGTAAGAGTTCGTACATATTTTTAGGTGTCTACTTATAAGGATTTTTTATGGGTACCTGATAAAAATGCATCCCCTGCCAAGAGCCTTGATACTTTTAAAAATTACAGAGAACTCGATTCTTCTGGCAACTCTTCTAATGAAGATGAGACTCAATCTAAAATAGATGATAGCCTTTCAAGTCACGAGGATATATGAAAATAAGACACTCCAATACAACACAACCAAGTTATGATTGTTCCCCAAATGAACAGTGCAGGGAGTGGAAGCATTAATTCAGTTGAACAAGCCACTCAAGACAATTTGGAAGAATCCGAATATTAAGTTCTATGTGTTATATCGTCATCTACTGGAGTTGAGCATCTTCAAATGCACAGAATGTATCACATTAAGAGCAAAGATGAGATTTCAGAATTACAATGTCAAGGCTGCTCTATTAGTGTACCTTTGATGATGGTTGATGAAAATCAATCTAATGAGACTCCCTCAACACTCATAATTGTTGATTATAGTGGTGACACAAGTGATGAAGGGCCGGTAGACCCTTCTGTGAGCTCAGTTGCAGATGTACTACTACCCATTTTTGTAAAAAAAAAAATTTATGAATAGAAGTTTTTGGTCCTTTTCGAGCAAGACTTTGAGGGTTTCATCAAACTAATGGAGAAAAGATTGCTTTGTGTGGAGCCTTTGGTAACTCAAGTGGCAAGTTAAGGAAAACATTTAAGAAAATTACTGTAGTTGCCACAAAATTTCATTAACTCCAACAACAGTTAATTTCCGAGCCTAAAAATACCGATAGGGCATCTTCTCTAGAATTTTCAAAATCATTGGAAAGCCCCATCTCTTATGTAGAGAAGTCATTACCTGCTCATAAACAAAAGTAATTGTCTGCTCACAAGGTTGCTCTTAATCATAATCAATCATGCAAGGATGATCTGGATCAAAAGATTGTAATGTGGAGAAAGAATGTTTAGAATTTAGAGAAGAAAATTGAGCTAGCTAAAATCGAATTAAAAATAATTGACACAACAACAATACGTTTTAAGAACCCTTGGACAAACAAGAAAATTTTATGCAAATGTTTCATTCGACACAACAAAGTTCTCCTAACATACTACATTTCAAAGCCTAATACGAAGCATGTTCGACTAGCTTTAAAACTCTTCTATCCTATATAATATCCTTTAAGAAATAATTTCTTTTTCCAAATAGACCTTGTTTATTTATATTTGACATTAGACATTTTATTTTATAGCAAATAGATATTTAGTATAAGCAATGTTTTAAGATTTCATACTTGCATTTTTTACAATCATCTCTCAATAAAGATGAAGTCATCACTAAATACACAATAGAATTTTTTTTAATTGAACTTTGATGAACAACTCTATGTGGTATCAAATTTACTCATAGTTTATTATTTTAGAGTTTGGAGGCTATTCAAGACTTTTTTAATGAGATGATGCAAGAGTACTGATTCCAATTTGTATTTTCGGTTAACCCTGGACTGCACATAGGTCGGCATTTGTTTTTACCATAACTTTGTCTAGAAAACTCCAAATGACCTCTTGTTAAAAATAACAAATCACATTTTGAGTCTAGTTTTGTATAAAGTGACTTTACTTGAATTGAAGCCCTCTGTAAAAACGTTATCATAGAAAATCTGAAGGATGCTCAGAAAATTTATTTTTCTCAGAGTGCAGAAAGAGAAAAGTTTTCTTTTTTACCTTGTATAGACCATGCCTACCTGATAGGTTTACTCATAGTTTATCCTCTTAGAGTTTAGAGTTACTCTTAGTTTATACTCATAAAAGTTTAGAGTTTCTTTCAGTTTATACTCTTAAAAGTTGGAGTATCTTATAGTTTAGACTCATAAAAATTTGGAGTATCTTACAGTTTATACTCGTGAAAGTTTGGAGTGTCTTTTAGTTTATACTCATGAAAGTTTGGAGTGTTATGCCATCTTTAGGCATAATATTATTTTAGAAATTTTACATTTATTAAGGGAGGGGAGTACTCCCCATCAAGTGAAATTATTTTATAAGCTCCATTAGAGTAAACCTCTTGCACTATGAAAGGGCCTTCCCATTTTGGTTCAAACTTACTTTTTGTTTGCCTTATGATCATAGGATGAACAATAATCAATACTAAATCACTAACCTTGAAGGATCTATGATGAACTTTTTTTGTCAAAAACTCGTGAAATACGAGCCTGATACATCTCTAAAATTTGTTTTTGCTTTTAAGCGCTTACCCTCTAAGCCATCCAATTCTTCTAGCCGATCTTTTAGTGATTCATCCTGTAAAAACCCTTCATGGATTGAAACTCCATAAGATGGAATTTACACTTCAAGTGGTTGTACAACCTCACTCCGAATGCCAATGCATAAAGTGTTGACCCTATAAGTGTTCGAATAGTAGTACGATATGCCCATAAGCTCTCCATAAGCCGCTCATGCCATTCTTGTTTATAATTATGATAGACCACCTTCTTCAATAATTTGCATAATGTCTTATCAAATGCTTCAGCTTGACCATTGGCCGATGCATTATCAGCTGATAAAATGTAATGTTTAATATAAAATTTTGCACAAAGTCTCTGCATATCCTAATTTTTAAATACAATTCCATAATCAGATACGATCCTAGCTGATAAACTGAATCGATAAATTAAGTGAGTACAAATAAAATTTATCAAATCTACATTTGGTAAATCCTTTAGAGGGATAACTTCTGCCCATTAAAAAAAATAGTCAGTTGCGGCCAATATATAGCTATGTCCTTTGGATGATGGACGATGATTAGGGTCTATAATGTTCATTCCTCATGCAATAAAAGGTCAAGATATATTAATTGTATGGAGTGGTTTTGGGGGTTGATGTATGAAATCTACATGAATTTGACAAACATGGCATCTCTTAGTAAATAACATTGCATCTTGAGCCATTGCAGGACAATAATATTCTAAATGTTTGAGTTGATGGTAACGCCTTCATCCTAATTGATAATCTCCACATACCCCAGCATGCACTTCTTCAAAGCTTTCATAGCTTAATTTTCAGATAAACATCGTGTTGGACCTATAGTTTTGATGATTATTTGTCAAACAATTTATAGCTAATATGTTTTTTAGTTTCCGTTGTTTGGTTTTTCTCTTTTCAGGTAATTCAACACACGACAATCAAGAGTTGAAGATTCAAGTTCATGTGTGTCCATTCACCTAGGTATAAGAGTAGTTTGCTTACATATATTGTATGTTTATATTTAAGCACAATATGTAAACACAACACAGATTTGACGTTTTCTATCATATAAATAATTTCTCATCTAACTTTGTTACAATAGTTTTTATTTTATGTTTATAGCTCGTTCATACTTCATTATATATATAATGTATGTATGATATATATATCAAGTTTACAAGTCATATCTCAATTTTCATGTTCACAAAAAACAGGTTTTATGAATACTTTTCAAAAACAGTGAATTTTCACAAACGAAAATTGCTTTTCCAAAAATTCCTTTTCAAACATGTTTATTTTATCATTTAGAAACTTTTTTCAAAGTTTTATTATTTTTAGAATTGATTTGATATTTTTAACGTATTTTTAAAATCAGCCCAAAACCTGTTAATTGTCATGTATCAGTTTGCGGTCGACCATCATGGTCGACCGTCAGTAGTTATTTTTCTTAGTCTGCCTTTTATTGGATGGCGGTCAACCATGACGGTCGACCATGGCTTATCTAGAGACTTTCGCGGTCGACCGCCAGCTTATAAAATTCTTTTTCAGTATTTTTTGTGCTTCACGGTCGATCGCAAAATTTTCACGGTCGACCGCCAAACTTATCATTGCTTTCTCAACAGCTATATTCTGATTTGATTCTCTGGGGCTATTTTAGTCTTTTCAAGTTGGTTTTGGCTGATATTTTGAGTGGGTATAAATACCCCATTGCTCTTCTCTTTCAAGAGACAAAGTTTTGTTTTTACAGTGAAGTTTTAACAAAAGTTTAAGTGTGTTTAAAGAGCTGTTTAAGCTGATTTTGATTATCTGTTTCAAAAAAAGTTTTTAACAACAAGAAGAGGCCTTCATTTCAACTGAGGATTCTATCCTCATCATCCTCTACTGTTCTTCTTGTTTATTGAGAAGTTTTCCTAACTCATCTTTTCATATAGCTTATAATTTCATTTTCATATCTTAGCTATATTTATTGAGTTACATATTTTCATTCACTGTTATCACACATATTGTATTGAGCTTAATATTCCATACTATATATTGTGGGTAGTGGTGTGTGATTTAGTGAGTGTGAGCTTCATTTGCGTTCTTATTTGTTATCGAGAACAAACCATTGTATTTAACTATTGTTGTGAGTATCACTTATAATATACTTGTACACCGAGAGAAGTGTGAGGCGTGAAACGGGGTCGAATCCAATAGGAGTGGCGTCGGTTGATGAACCTAGGGAGAGGTTGCATCCGAGCACTTGAGGAGGAGGACACGGGCTAGGTTCCTACACTTAGTGTGTAAAGTGTGATTGCATAGTGTTTGTTGTGTGAGAGTTTTTGGTAAACTTATAAACCGAGTGTGTAGAAGTTCTGGCTTCCAAACTAGATTATGATAGTGGAGATCTCCTCGAGGTGAGGAGCGGGGATATAGGTCGTGGTGACCAAACCTCGTAAACATATCGTGTGTTTGTATTTTGATTAGCGTATATTTTATTTGTGGTTTTTCATATCATTCTTGTTCATATCTATCTCATATCATTCTTGCAAGAACAAATTAATCAATATAATTTTAATTGGAATTTAATCGAGATTAGATTAGCATAAGACCCTAATCACCCCCTCTAGGGTCTAACAATTGGTATCAGAGATTGATGCTCTATGATTTAAGGACTAATCGCCTTGAGTTAAAGATCCAAGTTATCGTTTTTGTGCTAATCTAGTGTTAATTGCATTTTGCTTCTTGCATATAATCATTATGGATATATATGATGCATCTAGTTTAGATTATGCTATTAATGTTGCTCCTCATTTGGATATTTTCCCCTATGCTCAATGGCGTGTTAGATTCAAACTTTTTGTTCAATCTAAACAATTCGATTTATGGGAAATTATTGAGGATGCTTATATTATTCCCACTTCGGAAAAATCCAAGTGGAATAAAGATGATAAAGAATGTTTAATATGAACAAGCTTTTGTTAGAATATTTTTTTAGTGCCTTTCACTCATCGTTTGCTAACAAATTTGCTCATTTTGATAGTGCTTACACCCTATGAAAATTCATTGAAGCATATCAAGGGGGCTTGGAGGCTATTCAACAAGCGTTGGAAAATCCCGCTTTGAGTTCTAAAGGAGCCTCATCTCCATGTACACTACCACTAGGTGAAAACCCTAGTGAGGTATTCGAGCTTGACAACGATGATATTATTACTTTTGATGAGCTTACTCTTGAGTTTAAAAATTTACACAATTGCTATATTGATGTAAAGAGTAAGTATGTGAATATAAAATCCACTCATGAAACACTAGCCATTAAGTTTAATTTTATTGCAAATGAAAATATAATTCTTAAAGAATGCAATGAAAATTTGAGATTAGAAAATGCTAGTTTGCTTCATGAAAAATATGATGCTATGTTAGAAGTAGATAAGTTAAAATCTATGTTAAATAATCATGTTTATCCTACTTCTAGTAGCAATGCTTGTATGCACAATAATGAGTTGAATCAAATGAGAAAACATATATCTACCTTAGATTCAACATTAAACATTGTATTGCTAATAATAAAAAGCTTATGCATTTGTGTGCAAAGTACAATGTTAATTCTTCAAAAAAACCTATTCACTATGCACACATGTATGACAAAATTCACAAATGTTCTATTTGCGGTCTTAAAGGTCATTTAGCCCAATTTTGTCATAATGCACAAAAAATTGACAAGCCTATTCATGATTGTGCATCCCATCAAGCCTCTTCATCACATACACATGTACACACACATAGTGTAAATCATAAACATGCTCATGTGTACAAATGTGATTATTATGGTCATTTTGGTCATTTGGCCATGTTTTGTTTCGATTTGAAAAGAAATTCTAGTTTGCAAAATAATTACAAAGAAAAATCTATTTTTACAAATGAACCACGTGCAAATCATTTCGGTCAACGCAAACCATTTAAACCCCTACATTGCAAAAATTGCAATCGCATGGGTCATGTTTACGATTTTTGTTTTGACCGTATCGGTGTATAAAGTACGCCCAAGCAGGTTCATCATCCTAGGACATTGGATTTACATGATAGGGGTCATGTCCCAACCAAAATGATTTGGGTACCAAAATGAGTTTTATAACTATCGTTATGATTTTTTTATAGTTATTTTTTGAGTTTTAATGGTGATTTTGTTTTTATTAAGCTAAAATAAAATATTTTTATGATTTAATAGCTAAACCCTTTTTATATATATTTATATAACAATTTTCTTAAGGTCCAAATTGAATATTTTCAAAAAAAATAGATTTTATAATATTTTTGACATTATTTCTCTCGCGGTCGACCACCACGGTTGACCGTGAATGTTTCTGGAAATTGTCACGGTCGACCGCAAGAATTTTTTTTTGTTTCTGCTCATTTCGTTATCGGATTTCGGTTTTAGTTGATTAATTTTTCTGAATCCGATTCTTTCTTCACCATTGATCTCAATTCACTTCAGATCCTAGCCGTTCCTTCCTCTTCTCTAAGATCCGATCCTCTCATCTTCCCCTATTCAAAAATTTTCCCCAATACTGTCGATTTCCCCTTCACGATCACCCACGGCTCTCCTTCGATCGACCGCGGCCATCTCTCTTCATCAATCTCAGTTGGGTAATCTCTCCTCTCATCCTTTTTGTTTCTATTCACTCTTAGGGTTTCATTGTCTATTTCTAGGGTTTCTATTTCATCTGTCTTATTTTTATCTGCCAAACCCTAGTTGATCCTATGTGATATTATGCCTCCTAAGAAGAGATCTAAGCCAGATTCTGGTTCCTCATCTTCATCAATTGTCTCTAACTATGAGGATTTTCTACTGGACAAACTCCTTGTTAAGAAATACATGGAACTTTGTAAGTTAAAAATCCTACCTAGTAGGTATATCAAATATGAGGAATTAGATATCTATAACATTCATGAGATTTTATTTGCTGTCGGTTTGGATAAACTGTTAGATGTGGAACGTAAGGTTCCTTATTATCCATTTCTTGTTTATCTGTTTTATGCAAACCTATCTGTTACATCTTCAGCTGATGGTCTCCAAACCATCATTACTTTTGTCAAGAATATTTAGATATCTTTTTCTGCTGATGAGCTTGCGGGAATCCTTAAGATCCCGTCAAGCGACGTTGAGCTTATGTTTATTGATCACACCGATCAGAATGTGAACGATGCTATGTTTAAGCCCGGTTGCTCCTACCCTATGAACAACAAATCACTTAATCCCACTACTAAAATCATTGCTCGTATTGTTGCTCAGATTCTTATTCCTAAGACTGGTAGCTTTGACCATTTTGCTCCTGATAAAGTCAATATTGTATATGCCATTTTTGCCAAAATAAAAGTGAATTGGGCAAATGTTTTCCTTAAAAACATAGCATGTAAGCATTACAAGTTTCTACCATTTGGTTGCTTCATCACCCTTATTCTCCAACACTTCGGTGTTGCTCTGTCCAATGAACCCAAAGTGGATCCGAGTAAGGAATACTTTGATAGGGTCTCTCTCTCCCGAATGCAAATTTCAGACTCCTTATCTGATCCTAACAATCCATCATCTTCCCATTTTCGGTCTAGAGCTTCCACTATCTCTACTTCTGATGTTTGTGCCCGATTGGATCGTCTTGAGACTCAGGTCTCAAGTATTCAGAAGGACGTTAGGACTATTCTCAGCTATCAGCGTCAGTCTCTTGGGATTCCGGATCCCTCTTCCAACTCTGACTCTGGTTCAGAAGAGGGCTCTGAAGAAGGATCTGCTTCTGGTTCTGGATCTGGCTCTGGTTCAGAAGAGGGCTTTGAAGAAGGATCTGCTTCTGGTTCTGGATCTGGCTCCGGCTCCGGCTCTGCATCTGACAATGGTGGTGATTGACTCTTGATGTTATTGAGTTTATGTTTTGTTGAACTAAAACTGGATATTTATGTTTTATTTTGAGTTGTAATAACTCTACGTTTTGTGTTTGAAAATTATGTGATATTGTGGAACTATTTCTGTTTATTGTGCTTGTGATGGCTTATGACTATCTCTATGAACTATGTATTGTGAAAACATGCTATTAAGGATGCTTTATGTTAAAAGTTTAGTTTGGCTTTTGTTTCCTGTGTTTATGGTCTTAATAGCTTGTTAAATTGGTTATGGATGCTTATCGATGTGTAGCTCCCATATATATATGTTCTTTTTGTTATGTCAATTATGCAAATTGACAGGGAGAGCTTTGGCCATATATTTGTTTACTATCTATGCTTGAATGCAGGGGGAGCGTTGCTCCTATTCTTTTTTCCCTTTTTGATGTTGTCAAAGGGGGAGAAAATCTACATATCGATGTTCAGTTCAATAGTTTATTCATATTGATGGAATGTAATGATGTGTGGTTATATGGTTTATTTATTCATGATAAAATGGTTTATTCATGTTATATATTTTTGGTTTATTTGGTTTATCAATATATATTTCATACTATTAAATAAATTATTTGCCATCATCAAAAAGGGTGAGATTGTTGGCCCTATAGTTTTGATGATGATCTGTCAAACAATTTATAGCTAATATATTTTCTAGTTTTTGTTGTTTGGTTTTTCTCTTTTCAGGTAATTCAACACACGACAATCAAGAGTTGAAGATTCAAGTTCATGTGTGTGCATTTACCTAGGTATAAGAGTAGTTTGCTTACATATATTGTATGTTTATATTTAAGCTCAATATGTAAACACAACACCGATGTTTTCTATCATATAAATGATTTTTCATCTAACTTTGTTACAATAGTTTTTATTTCATATTTATAGCTCGTTTATACTTCATTATATATATAATGTATGTATGATATATATATCAAGTTTATAAGTCATATCTCAATTTTCATGTTCACGAAAAACAGGTTTTATGAACACTTTTCAAAAACAGTGAGTTTTCACAAATAAAAATCGCTTTTCCAAAAATTCCTTTTCAAACATGTTTATTTTATTATTTAGAAACTTTCTCCAAAGTTTTACTATTTTTAGAATTGATTTGATATTTTTAACGTATTTTCAAAATCAGCACAAAATCACTGTTGGATTTTCAACTTTTAGCGACGGACAAATCCGTCGCTATAAGTCGTTTTCCGTCGCTAAAAGTTTTAGCGACGGAAAAAATAATGTTCCGTCGCTAAAATTTCGACGCTATAACAGGGGTGCCTAAAAAGATTATTGGCGACGGAAATTCCGTCGCTAAATTTTAGCGACGGTTTATTAGCGACGGAAAATCCGTCGCTAAAAGTACTTTTAGGGACAGAAAATCCGTTGCTAAAAGTAAAATTATCCGTCGCTAAAAGTAACATTAGCGACAGAAAATCCATCGCTATTAGCATGTCCCCGTGTATGTTTTCCGTCGCTAAAAAGGCCTATAGCGACGA
This sequence comes from Asparagus kiusianus, assembly GCA_022839385.1. Lineage (NCBI taxonomy): Eukaryota > Viridiplantae > Streptophyta > Magnoliopsida > Asparagales > Asparagaceae > Asparagus > Asparagus kiusianus. The sequence goes on along the minus strand of BQKN01000682.1, from coordinate 188,660 downwards.
CTAATCCGTAGCTAAATATTTCCAATATTTTTTAAAAAATTATTTTAAAAATTAAAAAAACTTATACAATAATATAATAAATTTAAAACACTGTTCAATCAGCAGTATAATATTCATTCTCACGCATATATAACACATATATTTTCATAAAAATATCCCAACATAATTAAAATTATTTATACAGCACACCATGATAATATTGTTTATACAGTACACACTCATTGTTTTCAAAGGTAAAAAACAAGCAATCTCCAGGTTTCTGTACATGATATGCTCGAGGGAATGTTATTACAAATTCTCCAGGTTTCTGTACAGCTTTGTAAACGGGAACATTGTGTTCTAGCAATATATTTGGAGGAAACATGGTTGTCTTCCCCAAGAGCACACTAAATGCATCATTATCTCCTTCAGTAGATAAAATTCCACGAGCATATACATGGTCCTTGACAACCTTTTCAAATTCAGAAGCTGCATGACCTGGTACTCCGTACCAATTTTTAGATGCTCCACAGTGTTGGTAGTTAATACTGTCGGGCATAACAAAACTTAATGTTAGCATAATGATTCTCTCATAACAACAAAATGCAAAGAAGAAATGATTGCCAAGCTCACGCAAGAAACTTCTATACCTGTACAAGTAATGATCTTCAACATGCCAGGCAAACATACTAAATAGCATCCCAATGTAAAGCATGGGATTTGTAACTCCCTACAATGGACCGGAATTTTTAGAGATCCAAGATTCTTGTAATGACGGGTGGTATTTAAATAGCTATTTACTTACAGGGATGGCTGACCCCAGTAGCCGTAAAGTAGAGTTGGGCAGTCGAGAAAGGCCCTGAAAGAAGCAGGTTATATTAATCTCATGTAACCTACAAGTGTACAACTACCATGCTAATGTAATAGAAAAAATTATGTGCGTAATCGCTTATTTTATTTCAAACACTTCCATTCGGAAAGTTATTGAAAGAAAAGACCCTAGGAAAGTAATCACCTTCAAGTTCCTTATTTGTCATCCGGCACTGGAGTATCTCTGAGCAAAAACCTTATTTGCCATCTTTTCATACTCCCGAAGGGTATAGCTCCTATAAAACTTACCAATAATCACATATTCTTGAATTATGATATTGATTACAATGCATATCATCTAATGGAAGAGCGACCAACCTGCCACTCATAAAAAAGTGATTTTGTCATCTATATCCCACTCAGAAAGTCGAAAATTGAAGCACACACTCATGTGGCTTGCCCAACAATATACGAAAATAGACAATGGTGTACTACTTTTAAAATTAATTATTATCAGTTAAAGTATTGTAAAAGCATAAACAAGAAGAGATGTCAAGCGATCACGATCTAAAGGAAGATTAGATACCCATGTTTACTTAAGATGGCTTCACTTGGTGCTTTCAAGTTTATTGTTCCAGCAAACTGGAATATCATTTAATAGAAATGGGAAAACATAAATGAAACAAAAGAATAGAGAAACATACAAATTTTTGGTGTTGATACTATTGATCATGTCATATGCATAACAGTTTTCATTTGGTACCTTTTCAGGTTGTGCTTATTGGCAAACAAATGAAACGAGCTTAGATCCAAGTTCAGTTCTTTATCTTCTACTCACTATATGATTGTCTTAACAGTACAAGTGAATTGTTTATAACCTTCATTGACCAAATAAGTATTCCAGGAACAGATACTTTTGAGGTGTGTAAACTTGCATGAGCAAAGGCACATCCACTACTAACATTACACATATAGAGTTTATTCACCATCATCATTTTCAAACCTAACCTAAGCACAACCCAACCACACTCAACCCCCACCCCCTCCCCCTCCATCACCACCACCATCACCAAATCCCCATTCCTTCATCTTTGCAGCATCCACTAGTAGGTAAACTAAGAATGGCTCGAAGTTATCATTACTAAAGTTGGCAAATATAATCAACAAGAACATTAAAGCACCAACAAGACATTAGGTAAAACAACACCATCAGCAAATAATGATGCGTCAGAACCTTGAAGGTTATCAAATTAATAGGTCATATTACTTTCTTGTAATGTGTGATTAGTTGCTTCTCAAATATAAGGAACAACTCAAGAAAATAACAATTTGCTATTAAACTTTTTGAGAAGACAATATACTACGGACTCAATAAATACATAATTCATTTCTTAGAAAAACATCATTATTTTAATGTATTCTAGCTAAAATAACAGTGAATTTGCATTCTCAATCAACCATTGCAAGTCATCATCATATTATAAAAATCAACATAACAGTATCTTACCAACTAAACTCGGTCAAAGAAAAACAGAAACCAAAAGGAAATATGAAGCTTAACCTTTTCCCCCATGACTTCTTGAATTTGGGCAACATCACTAGAAATTCCATGCATAACATCTCCTGTAGTAACTTCAGTGTCGAAGAATCCAATATCTTGCCTCAGCACTGCTGTAAGATATTCTGTTCTGATCCTCTGTGCCGATCTCTCTCCCACCATCCTCCAACAAGCAATCTCTGCATCATACAATCAATTTCAAATATGCTCTTGTAAATGTAGCTTATCATCTAAATGTAGGGTGCAACTAGAAAATCTTATCATCTAAATGTAGCTTACTTAACTAGATGTTCCTTACCATAAGCACCATAAGCACTTGTTTATTCAGATTGGGATTATGTACCCCAAAGTTAGAGATAACCCCAGGTATCTCCTCATTGGCTTTTGACTATTAGGGAAGCTGTTATCTTCTCGGTTTTTCCTGTGTTTGGGGTTTGGTAGTATGGTTGCTACGATGGGGAGGGAACTGTTCCGTACAATTTACTTGATCAAAAGGATGAAATTTAAACTCAACAGAAGTCATATATTATGCCTTTAACATCAACTGCAGTTAAGTATAGAGATGTGTCATACTAACATCTACAAGTATGTACCATAGCATATATGTCCATTCCGAACAGAATGTGATAAAATGTGAAAGTTGGTGGTTCAAATGATCCCTGCTCATCTTTCTATACAGCTCAAGTGTAAATCTCAACACTCACAAGTGAAATCTAACAAGATTTCCTCAAATGGGTCACTTTGATTCTGGCAACCAAGGACTAGCCTCAATAATTGAACAAAAATATTAGGTTGCACAAGTAGGAGATATAGCAACTTATCGTGTAAGATCAAATAGATTCTTGAAAACAAAATCTATCCGTAAAAACAAATAACTGCGAGTACCTAATTAGAACAGACTGAAATAAAAGTAAAAAAAAAGAGGGACTCAAACCACTCCCAAAACCTCCTCCCCCAATTGACCAAATCTCACAAGAGAATCCTCAAAAGAACACAAAACCACAACTTCAGTCGATATAACAATCCATCAATTTCCCATATATCAGCAACTTTCACTGATCAAATTGAAGAACTCAAAACGAAGAGACAAGGCAATGAGAGAATCAAAAGGGGGATTGAAAATGGGAGATACCCGGATGTGATTCGTCCTCGGTGGCGGATTGTCAGAATCGGCGTGGTCATCGGCGCAGGCGGAATAAGAGGCGGAGAAGAAGGACGAGGCGCAGGAGAAGGCAGAAGACAAGGGTTCTCGACCGAGCTTCGAACGGTGTGGAGAAGTGGGGCGGTTCTCGGCCGGAAGAGATGAGGACGACGAGGGGGCTAGTAGGAGGAGAAGTGGGGCGGTGCTCGGTCGAAGGAGATGACAACGAAGATGAGGTCGAAGTTGATGAAATTTTTGGGGACTTGAGAGGGTGCGGGGTGGAGGGGGTTAGGGATTTGAGAGGGTGATGAATTTTTTAGGATGAATTTTTTGGCGGTGGGACGAAATTTTCGAGGATGAATTTTTGGCGGTGGGATGAATTTTTTGGGGAGAACGGAGAGAAAAACCCCCGCGCTCAGAAAAAGTTCCCATTTTTGTGTTTTAGCGACGGAAATTTTCGTCGCTAAAAGGAGTTTTAGCGACGGAAATTTCCAGACAGAAAATTTCTGTCGAGAAATTAATGGCGACGGAAATTTTCCGTCGCCAATTGTGAAATTTCCGTCGGCAAAACTTTTTTCCCGACGGAAAAATAGCGACGACAAATTCCGTCGCTATAACATGACTTATAGCGACGGAATTTTCCGTCGCTAAAGTCCCGTCGGCAATAGTTCATTTTCTAATAGTGAAACCTGTTAATTATCATGTATCAGTTTGCGATCGACCGTCACGGTCGACCGCCAGTAGTTATTTTTCTTAGTCTACCTTTTATTGGATAGCGGTCGACCGTGACGGTCGACCGTGGCTCATCCAGAGACTTTCACGGTCGACCGCCGTGGTCGACCGTCAGCTTATAAAATTCTTTTTTAGTATTTTTTGTGCTTCGCGGTCGACCATAAAATTTCCACGGTCGACCCCCGAACTCATCATTGCTTTCTCAACCGTTATATTCTGATTTGATTCTCTGGGGCTGTTTTGGTCTTTTCAAGTTGGTTTTGGCTGATATTTTGAGTGGGTATAAATACCCCATTGCTCTTCTCTTTCAAGAGACCAAGTTTTGTTTTTACAGTGAAGTTTTAACAAAAGTTTAAGTGTGTTTAAAGAGCTGTTTAAGCTGATTCTGATTATCTATTTCAAAAGAAGTTTTTTACAACAAGAAGAGGCCTTCAATTCAACTGAGGATTCTATCCTCATCATCCTCTACTGTTCTTCTTGTTTATTGAGAAGTTTTCTTAACTCATCTTTTCATATAGCTTATAATTTTATTTTCATATCTTAGCTATATTTATTGAGTTACATATTTTCATTCACTGTTATCACACACACTGTATTGAGCTTAATATTCCATACTATATATTGTGGGTAGTGGTGTGTGATTTAGTGAGTGTGAGCTTCATTTGTGTTCTTATTTGTTATCGAGAACAAACAATTGTATTTAACCATTGTTGTGAGTATCATTTGTAATACCCTTGTACACTGAGAGAAGTGTGAGGCGTGAAACGGGGTCGAATCCAATAGGAGTGGCATCGGTTGACGAACCTAGGGAGAGGTTGCATCCGAGCACTTGAGGAGGAGGACATGGGCTAGGTTCCTACATTAGTGTGTAAAGTGTGATTGCATAGTGTTTGTTGTGTGAGAGTTTTCGGTAAACTTGTAAACCGAGTGTGTAGAAGTTCCAACTTCCAAACCGGATTGTGATAGTGGAGATCTCCTCGAGGTGAGGAGCAGGGACGTAGGTCGTAGTGACCGAACCTCGTAAACATAGCGTGTGTTTGTGTTTTGATTAGCGTATATTTTATTTGTGGCTTTTCATATCATTCTTATTCATGTCTATCTCATATTATTCTTGCAAGAACAAATTAATCAATATAATTTTAATTAGAATTTAATCGGGATTAGATTAGCATAAGACCCTAATCACCCCTCACCCCCCCTCTCTAGGGTCTAACACATCGAAGAAGCATGCCATCAAAAGATAGCCCAAAAAGGATCCCCTCGATACAAGTATAATGTATAGCACGCTTCTTTATTTGTTATCTCTGGTGACTATCTATGTTTAAGATTATCTAGTGAGGGTCTTCACCAATCTATTTCCTCTTCAATGTAAGCTGAAATAGTCATGGATGTTAATGTCTCTTGTGGTGACTCTTCAAGTATTAATGATAGTACCCGCCTTGCTTCAACATTTATTTGGAGGGCAGTGTTCGGAGAAATAGCCAGTGAAGCTACAAGTCTAGCCAAAGCATCCACTCTGTGATTATAAGATCGGCGGACATGTTCAATTTGAAATTCTTCGAATTGATGTATCAGCTCTTAGGTCTTTAGAAAATATGGAATCAATTCCTTATTTTTGACAATATATTTTTCATTCAGTTGATGTATGAAAAGTTGTGAATTGCCATTGTTCGTGGGAAAAATCGTTGCTTTATTCTTCATTGATTCCATTGCTATTTTGAATAACAGTTTTTTGAGTTATAAAGATCCGGTCTTTTTATAAGATCCGGTTACAATAAAATCAAAGAAATTAAAAAAGATTACAACTTTCTCCTTTTGCCGAACAAATCACGAGCTCCTGTTTTGTGGTTGCTCGCTTGCGTGGGTTCTTCGCCTGCGCCGGGGTTTATCCATGGACCACCGCGCGATCTAGATCCGATAAGATCTACACGATTTGACGGGTGCTATTTCACGAAGGAAATAACAGCCGGGGGGTACTATTTCACCAAGGAAATAGTAGCCTTTAGTTCTCGGGATCAAAGGCCAAGCTTTGATCCGGAGTATTACCTCGTGTAGATCTCAGATCTGATTTTCTCTCTCGAACTCCTACCTTTTGTGACGTGGATGCTCGCCAAGAACCAGATCTGAATGTCCAAGTCTTCAAGTCTTCAAAACTCTAAAGTGAGATCTCAATTCGGCAGAGTTTCGGCTCCAAAAGTTCCAACCCACGAAAATGAACCAAGGGGAGCCTATTTATAGGCAACCCTTACTGTGCCTTGGGCACAAGGTGGTCGGCCACCAAGTGGCTCGGCCACCGAGCCACCAATGGATGGCTCGGCGGCCGAGCCACCCATTTTGGGGTGGCTCGGCCACCAAGCCACCCATGGGTGGCTCGGCCATGGCCGAGCCACCCTTAGGTGACTCGGTTTTGGCCGGGTCTCTCTTGGTGTTGGTTTTTTGTTTTTCGTCGTTGTATCCGTTTTCCGGTTCTGTCCGTGATTCGGTTGTGTGGTTGATTTGTTCGGACTCGATTCGTTGACCTGATTTGGCAGTAAACCTGGTTCCTGATTTGGTAGTAAATCCACTTTTGAATTCGAGTCCGAAACTGATCTTGATTCGATCGTGATTCGTCCGAGTCCGCTCTTGGTTGGATGACTCGTTGATTCCTCAACCCGTTAGCTTGATTCCGCACGCGAGTGGATTCATTCCGGTGTTCGTGTGTAGTTCGTTAGCTTCGTAGCCTCGTTAATCTGCTTCATCGCGTATCGCTTGGCTTCGGTGTTGTGGACTAACGATCGTGTTTGCATACGTCGCCCGATGGTTGGTTTGTCGAATCGACATCGTCGAGCTGTGTTAAGGGACCTATAGGCAGTTTTATACGCCTACAGATACCCCCTCCAAAGTATTTCAGCCTCGTTCTTTTATAGAAGAGTCTGGAATACTTTGGATATGATTGTCCCGTCCTTCAATCGGTAACGACGGGATATTTGGAATGGCTTCTATTCTTGATTCCTTCAGTCCTCCAGGCTATTCGGTGCTTTGTCGAATATCTGTAAGGGTTCTGGTGCTGCATTTATTGTCTGACCGTCTTTCGGAATTTTGAATTTGAAGTCGATTCTCGATTTCCTGACTTTTTAGCTCGAGTTGGTTGCTTCAATATAGAACTGATCATCGATTAACATTTGCGACGCGTTGTCCGGCGTCTGAGCTTCATTGCGACGCGTTGTCTGGCATTCAACACAGTTTATACTCGTACGTCTGCTGGAGTATACACAGTTTAAGCTCTTAAGGAATTGGAGCGTGGCAGATACTTGAGTCACGAGACCAATTTATAAAATTGATGCGTCAATGACTCGTATTCATAGAATTTTTGGCAAATTCTCAGCCATCAACGGATTTGATAAGCCTTTACCGACTACCGTTTGAGTCGGGCTAGCATGCGGATTGTTTAAGTCCGTTCCACAAGTGACGTTAAGCTAAAAGAATTAACCCTTTTCGTGCTACGATATTGAATACGTAGACTTCGTCTTTCTCCTGTGAAAAGACTAAACAACAACGTGTATGAGACGTTGACTTAGGATTTTTGGCAAATCCTCAGCCTTCAACGGATTTGACGTGCTCTTACCGATTACCGTTTGAATCGGGCTTACATGCGGATTGTTTTAGTCCGTTCCGCATGTGACGTTGTGCTAAAGGAATGAACTCCCTTAGACTTTGTGCTATGATGTTGAATACATAGGCTTTACCATTTGTTACGGGAATAGGCTACCCGGCGACGCATGTTAGGCGTTGACTTTAGGATTTTTGGCTAACCCCCAGCCTTCAACGGATTTGATTAGCCTTTACCGACTACCGTTTGAGTCGGGCTAGCATGCGGATTGTCTAAATCCGTTCTACATGTAACGTTGTGCTAAAAGAATGAACTCCCTTAGACTCTTTGCTACGACTTTGAATACGTAGACTTCGCCATTGTTACGGGAATAGGCTACCCGGTAACGTGTATTAGACGCTGGCTTATCCTTACTTAGGTTTCAGGATAAAATACCCCAGAATCGAACTCTGGTGTCTTTTTCTGCGGAGAAAGACTAAACCGGCGGCGCGTGTTAGGCGTCGGCATATCCTTTCTTAGGATTCAGGATGAAATTCCCCATGCGTGTAAAGCATGGATTTTGGTGTTATTAATAACAACCTGCCACAATGTTGAATATGTGGGCGAGTGTTCTTTTTAACGGTTAAGAACTAACCGGCGGCGCGTGTTAGGCGCAGACTTATCCTTTCTTAGGTTTCAGGATAAAATACCCCAGAATCGAACTCTGGTGTTTTTTTCTACGGGGAAAGACTAAACCGGCAGCGCGTGTTAGGCGCAGACTTATCCCTGCTTAGGATTCGGGATAAACTTCCTAGGACGAATCCTAAATTGATAAATTCTTGGAAAAAGGGTTGGTGTGGGAAAGGAAGAATTTTATATTCTATTCCCCGAACAAGGAAGGAAGAATTTTATATTCTATTCCTTGATTCTGGAAAGGAAGAATTTTATATCCCATTTCCAGTGCAAGAAAGAAACTAGAAGTGGGATCTCCACTCCGAGAATCCGAAAGATCTAAATAAGCTTACCTTTTATAGGATCGGTTATCTAGATGAGTTTTTCGTTTATCGAAATAAAATTTCAACTTTGGTTATAACCATGAAGAGATTTAACCAAAGAGAAAAGAGGGGAGTTCTTTCATTTATCGAAAGGAGACTCCGAATTGAAAGCGGACCTCTTGTTCGTGGAAAGAATCAAGAGGGGAATTTGTTGGTGGCTTGGACCAGAAAGACATTTTTGGTGGACTCACTGTCAATTGAAATTGATCAGTGAGAGATTTTGGTGGTGAAAATGATTTTGGGTTATCCTCTAGAATATTAAGTGTAATATTCTTCGAGGAACTTCCCGATAAATGGGTTATCCTGAATGTACTAGGGATAGTACTTTTTCAGGAACTTCCCGTTTATTGGCATTAATTGCCTGATGCCTTCTAGAGAAACGAGGCGATATGCACCGTTTGAGTAGACTGTGTCTATCACAAACGGTCCTTCCCATTTGGGTTCAAATTTACCTTTCTTCTTGGAATTGAGGATTATCGGTCGGCGAGCAGCGAGGACCAGATCTCCTTCCTTGAAGCTTCTCTGTCGGACTCTTTTGTTAAAAGCCATAGATATTCTGGCTTGATAAAACTCAATGTGTTGTTGAGCTTCCAAGCGCCTTTCATCTAACATTTCGAGTTCTTCGAGACGTTTCTGATGTTGCTCTTCAGTCGTCATCTCAGTTGCGAGAGCGATTCGAAGAGATGGGATTTGAATCTCCAAAGGCAGCACAGCTTCACATCCATATACCAACGAATATGGAGTAGCTCCTGTAGGTGTGCGTATGGTGGTGCGATAAGCCCAGAGTGCTTCATCGAGTTTATCATCCTAGTCTCATTTATTGGTCTTCACGAGCTTTGACAGGATCTTAATGATCGTCTTGTTAAAAGCCTCAGCTAATCCGTTCGTAGCGGGGTAATAAGCTGTCGACGAAACATCTTGAATCTTGAATTTGTCGCAGAACCTGACCAAAGCGTTGCTTATGAACTACGGACCGTTGTCATGAATGATCCGTCTCGGCACGCCGTGTCGGTATATGACATGATGCTTGATGAAATTGATGACGTTATTCGTCTTCACTTCCTTAAGAGGAATTGCTTCAGCCCACTTTGAAAAGTAATCCGTGATTGTGAGAATAAACCGATCACCATTGACTGAAGGGGGAAAAATAGGACCGACAATGTCCATACCCCATGTCTCGAATGGCCAAGACGTGGTTGACGTATGTAAACGCTCCGGTGGTTGGTGCATATAATTTGCATGCACTTGACAGGCGTGACATCCTCGTGCATATTCAATCGCGTCACGGACCATTGTTGGCCAAAAATATCCCATTCTTCTGATTCGATCGTACAGTTTGGGACCAGGCTGATGCGCACCGCATTCTCCTTCGTGTGCTTTCTTAAGAACTTCTTCTGCTTCTTCATTCGAAAGGCATCGGAGTAGCAAATCATCATACCCCCGGTAGTATAATGTACGGGTCTCGGTATTATAGAAGAACCTTGGTGCTCTTCGGCGGATCGATTCCCTTTCTTTTACATCCTCTGGCAGAATACCATATTAGACGTAGTCAATGATAGGAAAACGCCAATCTCGGGACTCAGACCCAATTTGAGTTGAGTTCACCTCCTTGGTGTTTATGTTTCTGTCATCTTCCTCTTCGATATCCATATTGTATATGGGTATGCAGAGTTGATGTGATCTTACTGTGACTAGCAGTTCAGTTTCGGGCGGCTGCGCAAGTGATACTGCTAGTGCTGCCAGTACATCCGCATAAGCGTTCTGGAGATGAGGGATGTATTCAATAAAGAATTCTTTGAAAGAATCTGCCATTTTAACGGCCTCCTGGTGGTATGGGATCAGGTCTTGGTTCCCGACTTCATACTCTCCACGAACTTGGTTGACTATCAATTGAGAATCCCCAAAAGCTTCGAGATATTCGACCCCCAGCTCCTTGGCGAAACTAAGTCCAATGAGGAGCGCGTTGTACTCGGCTACGTTATTAGAACATGGATTTGTCAGTGAATAAGCCCGAGGCATTACATGCTTCCCCGGGGAAACTAAGACAACTCCAACTCCGGAGGAGACTTTAGGACATCCGGGGGTTACTGCCTTATTAACTGCTCTCGAAGCACCATCAAAGTATAATTGCCATACTTGTTGATGTGACATGGTGTTAACCTCGTGGGTTTCATCCGGCAAGTCATTATATACTTCTGCCGTATCTGTTGTCGGGCTTGCCGCCAAAAGATCACAAATCGCTTGTCCTTTGACCGACTTCTGCTGTTTGAAGTGCAAATCATACTGGGACAAGAGAAGGGCCCACTTCGCCACCGCCAATTCATTGAACCCGGTTGCGTCATAAATACCCGTACTGGATTAACATTAGAGATAACGTAAATCGTCTGTCCAACCAAGTAATGCCGTATCTTTTGTACTACAATACCAATGCGAGGCATTCTTTCTCAATCATCGGATATCGGGACTCAGCGCCTACCAAAGTCCGACTTAAGTAATAAACCGCCTGTTCGTAACCATTATCATCGTCTTGTGCTAATAAAGCACTTATCGAATGGTTCATCGCCTTGATGTAAATCAAGAACGGTTTACCTGATTTTGCTGCGACAAGAATAGGAGGGTTCGTCAGATACGTTTTGATGTCTTCGAGTGCTTTTTGGCAGGCGTCGTCCCAAATAAATGACACCCCTTTCTTGTTTAGTTTAGAGAATGGTTGGCACTTCCCAGAAAGATTTGAGATGAACCACCGGATGTAAGCTAAACGTCCTTGCAATCCTCTGAGTTCTCTTAGATTTCTTGGGAGCTGCAATTCATGTATCGCCTTCACCTTGTCAGGATCAATATGTATGCCTTTAGTGGTGACGATGAATCCCAAGAATTTTCCGCTGGACATTCCAAGGAAGGATTTGGTGGGGTTCATCTTCAATTGATGACTCCGCATGAGATCGAACATCGTCTTCAAGTCCTTGATGTAATCTCCTTTGTTGCGGCTTTTTACAACCAAATCATCAACGTAGCACTCGACCGTTTTCCTGAGGTGCTTCTGAAAAATCTTCGTCATCACTCGTTGGTATGTGGCGCCTGCATTCTTTAGACCGAAAGGCATCACTGTGTAGCAGAAAACACCGAGGGGCGTTCTGAACGCTGTATGCTTCTCATCATTCGGGTGCATCTTGATTTAGTTATACCCGAAAAGCCATCCATGAATGACATCCTCTCAAATCCGTACGTATTGTCGATGATGACGTCCGTGATTGGGAGGGGAAAGTCGTCTTTCGGACATGCCGCATTCAGGTCCCTGAAGTCGATGCATATCCTGATCTTACCATTTTTCTTCATGACTGGGACAATATTAGCTAGCCAGTCTGGATGTTGCTCCTCTCGGATAAATCCTGAGTCGATCAACTTCTTAACCTCTGCCTCAATGGCTTCCATAATCTGCGGACGAAACCATCTCTGCTGTTGTTTGATAGGTTTGGCATCCGACTTGATATCGAGGCGGTGCACCGCCACATTGGGGTCGAGCCCTGGTATGTCCTCATAGTTCCAAGCGAAGACGTCGATATATTCCCTGATGAGAGCAATTAATTCCTCCTTCTCATCTGGGGGAAGACTATCGCTGATGAATATGGGTTTTAGGTTGGCTTCATCGCCCATATTAATTTGGACTATTTTATCCTCGGTGGGGGGTTCCCTCTGTTCAAACCTATCGCCGTACTGCATGTTTAGGTGATGAACCCATGGGTCTTCCCACGTTGGCATTTGATCATCATCCTCCATCGTAGATGGATCAGCTGTAGTCATGTTCGACATTAGGGTTTTGAATACTTCCCCCAAACTTGTATCGGAGTCCCATTCTGAGGAATCTGACGAGTACCCATCTTTAGCCTTGTTAGCAATTTGATCGATAATTTGCCAACCACATTCATCATCAGACGAGGAAACGTAGCCTAAGCCTCTTTTGTAACGGTAATAATCATCCGGTTTCCCTTTTGGTACATATGCCGCTTTGACTGGGATACGGGAACCTCGATCGAAGTATAAACCTTCTCCGAGTGCGAAATTATATCCCTGTTTTTCCATGAGCTTGCGCGCTTCCGGACTATATTTAGATAAATGTCGACCGAGTTTGTCTTCATCCTCATCTTCTCTTAGGAAATGATCTGGCAACGGAAAATTCTCTCCTTTACCGTAAACCACTTATTTTTCGACTCCTGTTTTGGCAGGAACAATCAGAGTTGTTCCGAAAGAATGCTGGAGGCGCTTCTTGGTTACATAAGATGATCGGATCGGCGTACATAAGTCAGGCTTATCGTCTAATCCTTTTATCGCATCATCAAGAGACAACGAGTACTCTAAATCATCTTTTATTTCAATATCGGCAAGTTGCCAGTTACAACTGCCATCTGACGATTGTTCATCGTCGAGATTGATTACAAAGGGTATAATGTCATTTAAAACAAAACCACCATTATAATCGAATCCGGCTTCGGAATCAGCTTCTTCTCCGCTGTCCGTGCCCTGGACCGATGGTTCCGTATCGGATTTGTTACCATAAAAGAGAGAATCAGTGAAATAATTCTCAAACCCTTTAAATGGTTGCTTATCCGCGATCACCGTCCTGACCCTTCCATCAGTGTCGACATATTTCAGACACTGATGTGGGGTGGAGGGAACTATAACATTACTATAGATCCAAGGCCGACCCAGTAGTAAGTTATATGATGTCTCAGCATCAATCACGTAACACGTGACCTCCGTCTTCAGATCGCCCATTTGGAACTTTATTCGGATCTTCCCCAAAGGCCTTGACCCGCTGGTGTTAAATCCGTAAATGACCGTGCCTGTGGACGCTAATTTGCTGACCGGAATGCCAAGGCTATGCATTAGACGAAGCGGCATAATGCTCACAGCGGAACCCGGATCCACTTGGATTCGGTTGACTTCGCTGGAGCCAATGTACCCGACGAAGTATAGGGGCCGATCATGGTTCGAATTCTTCGTCTGCATATCCTCTTTTGTGAAGGTGATGCAGGGAAGGTTCTTAGCCGCTATATTGTATTGTTGAACTAATAGTTCTGGCTCTTCCGGCACCGGCTTGACCTGAGTAAGGAATGCTTCCGAATCTGCCAAGGCCTCTCGTAAGGCTTCCCTAGTCTCCTTAGACAACCGCAGCAACTCATAGAGCGTCATTCGCGTCGGAATATTGGCTAATTGAGCCATGATATCGAAAATACGCGGAGTTTTCGAGCTCTCCGGTTTATCTCTTCCAATCGGACGATTGAAACAAGACTGCTTCGGATTCTGAACCTCCTGGGATCCCTTTTCTTTCTGCTGATCCGTCGGCTATCGTCGAGCATTTTCAACCGGTTTAGGAGCTGCAATCACCTCCAGCTCTGTTAGAGTCTTGGCTGGTCCCCGTTTAGTCACCCCCTGCTCAGCTAACTGGTCACTGGGCGATGGATAGTTGTAGTGATACTTGTTTCCGCTTCTAGTGGCAAAAACCTCTTGTTCTTCTTCAGAGAGCGGGAAGGTAGGAGCTTCATCGCCATCCTCTTCGAAGATTGCGGAAGTAGCGTTGCAGGTTTTGCCTTTACCCTTTCTTTTCGAGGAAGTCGCCCACTGCTCATCTTCAATCAGATCCGGATGAACCCAGAGGATTTTGCCGTTCGAGGCTGTGTGTGGCACAAGTCCCTTTTGGCGCTGTCCACATGGGTCATCATTCACCGTCTTCATTCCCACTTTGGTGACGCGCTTCGGCTCGAACCATGTTGTGGGCACTGATCCAAAGCTGATCGACACTGCGTTTGCTCCCACATTCTTGACAGGCTTCGGGGTTATGACCCCTACGTCAATCAACGCCTGGATCTTGTCCTTGAGGTGGTAGCATGACCTCGTAGGGTGATGGACCGCTCTATGGTACGCGTAGTACTTTGGATCCGTCACTTTACCGGCTCCTTCTTGATCTACGATCGCCGGCAGCTGGATTTTGTTGTTCTCCAACAAGTACTTGAAGATGCTGGGAACTTCATCATCCTTGAAGGAGTAGACTTTAGGAAACCTTGGCTCCGAAGATTTCTGCTTCTGAGGTCGTTGTTGCCGCTGCTGCTGTTGCTGAGGTTGCAATTGAAAGGTTTGGTTAGCATCAACTGCATTAGCATGTGCCTTACCTTTTCCCCTCGGGTTGAAATTCTGTGCTGGAGTATTCGCCGCTTGTTGGCCTCTCTCCGCCTTCTTTCTCCTGAGGAATCTTTCAGCTTGCTCCCCTCGGACCTTTAGATCCTTCCACGTTTTGGATGGTGCTGTCCCCATTGCTTCCAACACGTCCAAGGACAGATTATTGTAGCAGGTCTGGAGAGTGAACTCCTCAGTGATCGGGTCCCTGCAATTCAACGCCTTGTTCCGGAACCTTTTGACGAAGGTGTCGACTAACTCCCCGTCCTTCTGTTTCTCATCGAGCAATGATCCGATAGATATCTCGGTGTCATCGTCGAAGAAATTTGTGAGGAACTTAGTCTCCATATCGTCCCAGCTGTTCACGCTACCTAGCTTGAGGCGGCGATACCAATCGAAGGCGGCTCCGTGAAGAGTGCCAACGAATGACCGCACCATCAGAGGCTCATTGCCGGAGATTACCCCCAGGTGTGATTTGAAATAAATCACATGCTGAGTGGGTGAACCCTTCCCGTCAAACGGCGTGAAGTTGATCAGGTTAAACTTCGCCGGGTATGGGATTGATTCCCATTCTCTTGGGTATGGACAAGGAATGCCTGTTTTCTTCACCTCTTGAGCAGAAATCAATGTATTGATTTTGCTTTCGAGGTTTTTGATCTTCAAACTTTCACCTGTATCTTCGTTATCACGATTCTGAGGTGGAAGCGTGGCATTGTGACTAGCGTTCTCATTACCACCCCCTACATTGACGGGAGGATTATTGGCATTGCGAGCTTCATCCGTATCCGTGTGCTCATCTTCCTGAACGACCTGATTACGGCGGCTTGGTTCGCCTTGCTGGTTCGTTAGTGCCTGGATTTGTTGCTCATGCATTTCTCTCATATTCTGCATGGCCATCTGCATTTCGAACCTGAAGCTTTCCTGTTGTTTGGCCATGGCTTCCTCGAGCATCTTGGCCACTTGTTCCGCGCTTATCATGAATGACTCGCGGGGTTGTCCTTCACTGGATACGATATTGTCCGACGCAATTACCGAGCCGGCATCTGATTCTTCATCTCCCGAAGGTAATCTTGTCCGAACCCTACCATACGTTGCACGAATAATAGCTCCGGACTGCAGACGAGTTACACGTCGTGGCACCTCTCGAATCGCCTCGGGATTGTCCTGAGCCGATGTTCCCTTGTTGGTCATATTGGCGGTGACCCTCGGAAATTCTCCATCACCGACCACCGTTTTTCTTTGCCGAAAACGCCTATGCCTTGGTTGTGGCGTTTCGGTACTAAGCCTTTCGAATACTGAAACTCTCTCGGGGACTCCCTTGATGCAGTTGCGCTCAGACAGTACCGCCCGAATGAGCTTTGAACAAGGGCACTGAGCTTCCAGCCTTCGAGGACTTCTCTTTCTGGCTTTGCTCGTACCCCCAGCACGATAGTACAGCTCGTCCGTTTGAAAGTCGGAGCAACCTATCGTGTGTTAGCACGATTTCCTAGGTATAACGTCATCGTCATCGGACAACAACGTTTCCTTCTGAGGGTGAATTGCCTTCTTTGGGCTTTCGAGAGTCACGCGCCTCGAAACGTGCCTTTGTGGGCGTGAATTCTCAACCGGCTCCTGAACTTCAATGCGTAGCGTAGTGCGCTTGGTTGTCCTGATTTCCTCGTCATGTTGGGGATTGCGGCGACCTCCAGCGTGTTGAATCATTCGGGACTTCTTCATTGGTCCCAAACGTTCCTGGACTGGAGCTTTGCCTCGTTCCTTGGGAAGTGGATCGAGATGCTCCAAAACCGACTTCCTTTTCTAGGATAGTCCTGCGGGATCTCCCGAAGCAATTGTGGAAATCATCGGCGGTTTGGATTGCTTCGCCAGAAGTTGCACTTTCGACAGCTGCAGTTGTTGCTCCTTGGTCTGAACCGCTGCTTCAGACTTCGGTCTCCAAACTTTGCGGGTTGATGGCGGCTTCTTAGCCACCTCTTTCTGCAGCTTTCTACGGGCTTCTTCAGCTTGAGCCCGTGCCTGCGCTGATAGTGCGCGGCGCTTGCGAATACGCTCTTCCAACGTTGAACGGTTCCATTTGACACGGACCCATTCCATTGTGGGTGGCTTGGAAGAGCCGCCGTTCATCTGTTGTTGAGGCTGTTTGCCTCTCTTGTTCTTCAGATCCGCGTTGTAGCGGATCCCGTCAACGGACTCCATGGCCTTTGCGAACTGTTTCGCAAGGCGTTGAAGTTGCCTTTGGCGGGCTCTCTTCGAGAGAGTCACCACGCCCTCTGCGGCAAAAGGGTTGGCCAGAGCAGATCCGACCTGGTTGGGAATTGGAGGAATCTCACCCGATGCGGCTTTGGCATCCAGCGGGGCGAGATCTTCATTGGTGTTTTCAACGTCTTCAAACCAACGAGCTTTTCTCCTGGCGGAGAACTTCTTAGACTTGCGGGGGAAGGTTGATACGGACAAGGACGACAGGTACTCCTCAAACTTCTGTTGGTCGAACTCGTATTCGACCTCCTCCACGATCGGGATTGAGATCCGCGGCTGCGACGCTCCGATCTCGGCAACGAGATCGGCGGCTCCCACTGTGGTCGCCAGATTGTTCACGGGAAAAATCGTTGCTTTCTTCTTCATTGATTCCATTGCTATCTTGAATAATAGTTTTTTGAGTTACAAAGATCCGGTCTTTTTATAAGATCCGGTTACAATAAAATCAAAGAAATTAAAAAAGATTACAACTTTCTCCTTTTGCTGAACAAATCACGAGCTCCTGTTTTGCGGTTGCTCGCTTGCGTGGGTTCTTCGCCTGTGTTGGGGTTTATCCGTGGACCACCGCACGATCTAGATCCGGTAAGATCTACACGATTTGACTGGTGCTATTTCACGAAGGAAATAACAGCCGGGGGGTACTATTTCACCAAGGAAATAGTAGCCTTTAGTTCTCGGGATCAAAGGCCAAGCTTTGATCCGGAGTATTACCTCGTGTAGATCTCAGATCTGATTTTCTCTCTCAAACTCCTGCCTTTTGTGACGTGGATGCTCGCCAAGAACCAGATCTGAATGTCCAAGTCTTCAAGTCTTCAAAACTCCAAAGTGAGATCTCAATTCGGCAGAGTTTCGGCTCCAAAAGTTCCAACCCTCAAAAATGAACCAAGGGGGGCCTATTTATAGGCAACCCTTACTGTGCCTGGGGCACAAGGTGGCTGGCCACCGAGCCACCAATGGGTGGTTCGGCGACCGAGCCACCCATTTTGGGGTGGCTCGGCCACCGAGCCACCCATGGGTGGCTCGGCCACCGAGCTACCCTTAGGTGGCTCGGTTTTGGCCGGGTCTCTCTTGGTGTTGGTTTTCTGTTTTCCATCGTTGTATCCGTTTTTCGGTTCTGTCCGTGATTCGGTTGTGTGGTTGATTTGTTCGGACTCGATTCGTTGACCTGATTTGGCAGTAAACCCGGTTCCTGATTTGGCAGTAAATCCACTTTTGAATTCGAGTCCGAAACTGATCTTGATTCGATCGTGATTCGTCCGAGTCTGCTTTTGGTTGGATGACTCGTTGATTCCTTAACCTGTCAGCTTGATTCTGCACGCGAGTGGATTCATTCCGTTGTTCGTGTGCTGTTCGTTAGCTTCGTAGCCTCGTTAATCCGCTTCGTCGCGTATCGCTTGGCTTCGGTGTTGTGGACTAACGATCGTGTTTGCATACGTCACCCGATGGTTGGTTTGTCGAATCGACGTCGTCGAGCTGTGTTAAGGGACCTATAGGCAGTTTTATACACCTACAGCTATAAACTATCAATGGATCAAGATGTAAGTCTAATGCTAATTCGAGACCAATGACAAGAGCCTCATACACACATTCATTATTAGATGATACTGAAGTCAATGTAAAAGAGTATGGTAGAGATTCTCCTTTAGGGGTAATAAATATAACTCTAGCCCCTACCCCCGTTCCCTGACTAGCTTTGTCAAAATACATGACCCATGAAGGGGCTATGAAGGTAGTCATAACTTCATCATCAGGAAGATCATCTTCAATCTCTTTCTCTCTTGGTAAAGCATGACTGGTTAGGAAATCAGCTAAAGCTTGCCCTTTAATAGCCTTTTGAGGTACATAGACAATATCAAATTGAATCCAAAGCATTACTCATTTTGCTAAGCAACCTGATGAAACTAATTTTCCAAGAATATATCTGAGAGGATCTGCCAAAGATACTATGTGAATAGTATGCTCTAATATATAATGTCTAAGTTTCTTTGCTACAAAGACTAAGGCCAAACATATTTTTCCATACAAGAATAGTTCTGTTCTGCCCCCAACATTATATGACTCAGATAATATAAAGCAAATTCTAATCCTTCATCATTAACATAGGCTAATAATGCCTCCAGAGATATTGGTAATGCAACTATATATAATATTAAAGGACGCCCTTTAATTGGGACTCCAAACACATGTGGGCATGTCAAGTATTTTTCTTATACTTTCAAAAGCATTTTGATATGCTTCATCCCATTCAAAAGATACTCCTTTCTTCATAAGTCATATAAATGGTTGGCACATGCATGCCAAATTATCGATGAAACGCCAACCGTATGCAAGTCACCCTTAAAGACTTTTCAGGTCATGTAAGTTTCGAGGTTGTGACATCTTAATGATAGCCTTTGTCTTTGCTTGATTAATCTCAATTTCATCTTTACGATCAACAAACCCTAAAAATTTTCCTGATGAGACACCAAACGTACATTTTGTTAGATTCATCTTTAATTGACGCTTCCTTAAGTGATCAAAAATGAAGGAAAGATCTTATAACTGTTCATTTCTACGCTTTGCCTTTATCACAATGTCATCAATGTAACACTCTATCTTATTATGGAGGAGATCAGTAAAAATCTCCATCATAGCACGTTAGTACGTTGCACCAGCCTTTTATAGTCCAAAAGATATTACTTTATATAATAGAAGATACCTTTTGGTGTCCTAAAAGCAGTAAATTCTTTATCATATGGTACCATACAAATTTGATTGTACCATGAATAACCATCCATGAATGATAATACTTCATGGCTTGTAGTAGATTCTATCAATAATTCTAAGATGAGGAGAAGAAAATTGTCTTTTGGACAAGCCTTATTTAAATCATGAAAATCGATACAAACATAGGTTTGTCCATTTTTCTTTTAACATGGACTATGTTAGCCAACCATATAGAATATTTGACTTTGTTGATAAAGTTAATAGCAAGAAGTTTATCAATCTCAACTATTATTAAAGGCTGTATTTTTGGACGAAAGTGGCGTTGTTGTTGTTTAATAGGTGTAATATCACTTAAAATGTCTAAACGTTGTATAACTACATTCAGATCAAGCCCAGACATCTCCTTGTAACTCCAAGTAAAGACATCCTTGTTCTCAGATAAGAAGCATTTGTATTCATCCTTTTCCTCTTTGCACATATGAGCACTAATGAATATTGGACGAGGGTCATCACTAGTGCCAAGATTTATTTCCTATAATTTATTTGTTGTAGGTTGTCCTCCTTCTTCAAGTTGAGATGGGGCTACTTGCAAGTCCACAATTTCTTGAGATGACGTCATTTAGACTTCATATCCCAAACCTCGTAGATGATAATCTTTTGCCGTGGTAAAGAGCATCTCTTTGTTCTTGACTGAGCACTTTATCGAAAGGTGCAAGGGAACCTCCTCCATTAATCAAATCTGAAGTTAATTTTATGTCATAACCTATATTTTTATCATATTAAGGGCTTTCTGCTCATAAAATAAAATAGGAATGCAGAATGTTGATTCCTTATCATTTATAGAAGAGGCTGATACAAAGACTATAGATTGTAGACTTTTTATTTTTTTTATTTTGACCACTAAATTATTTACCTTGGTTAGAATTCAAGATTTCCTACTCAATTATTTTGAAGATAAGGTCTCCATCTTTCCTTTGGTCTCGAGGTATGTAGCGATAGATAACTTTCTTTGGATTTCCTCCATTATGAGTAGTTTTTTAGGGTTAACTTTATTATCTCTAGTTTCTTTTTTAGGGTTAACTTTATTAGCTCTGAAGTCTGGTCCTTTGATCTCCTTAACAATAACGATTTCGAAATAAAATTTTGCATCAACATAGAAGGCTGTAGGTGTAAATTTCTGATTTTTCCAGAAACGGGGGATTTCATTTGTATTAATAAGAATGGCTTATTACAAACTAATCAATCGGAATTACAACAGAAGCGGAGGGAATGCCCTCCTTGTTTAATCGTGAGGACTTTCGGTAGCTGTAGGATGCTTCACTCGGTGCTCGTGCCGAGTCTGCTTCCCTTGGACGATTCGACCAATGTTGCTGGGGAGCTTCAGTACTCAGTAGAAGCTCGGGTTGATGGAGTTCGGATCTTTTAGCTCACCGGAGATCGGGGCTCGGAGCTAGGAGATGGTGCTGCTATGCAAGAATTATGCAGAGAGCTTATCGTCGGTCCTCTTCTCACCGTCCCCTGCTTCCTTTCTTCCATCGACCTTTTTAAAGGTTGCTGAAAGAGGCTCTTATATGGAAAAGAGACAGCTTGGCTACTCCCTAAATTATGGGATGTGACCATACATTGTTCAGAGATATCCTGCTGCCCACCTGCGCTACGAGCGGTCATTCGAGGAGCCGCGTTTTACATCACGTCACGCAGGAGTGGGAAAGCCCCTCCTCGTATCCATGACAGCGGCTGCTAAATACTTGAGAGGATCTGGCCAACTCATCGAGCGCCGGCAGCTCTGGCCCTTTGCTTGGATGAGTGAGGTAAGCTGCATTTATGAGGGTGCAGGCTGCTTTGACGCTTGTCCGCTCACTTACACTGTGAGCCACCGAGCGACCACCTGACGGTCCTGGGACACTGTGCCCTCTCCCTACGCCCCGATAGAAGCGGGAGAATGGATGCCTCATATCTGAGCGGGCTTGGACAGCTTGCCGCATGCCGGCGGCTCTAGCTCTTGACTCTGATGGGTGAGGTGAACCGCATTTATGAGCATGCAGGCTGATCTGACGCCTGTCTACTCACTTGAATTGTGGGCGACCATCTGACGAGCCTGGAGCACTGTGCTCTCTTCCCTCGCATCGCGGGAAGTAGGGGAGGCTTGTCCCCGAGAACCCGGCTCTCGACTCACGTAGGCGGATCTGGACCCCTGCAGGCGGATTCGGCTTATGAGGGCGAATTCTACTTACTGGCGAGTCCACGCGACTTGGCGCGTGAGGGCAAATGTGGGGCTCATACGTCAGCGAGCCCATTTCGCGGCTGCGATCCATCCTTCACCTAAGTGGGTGGTCCCGACTCGTGGGCGAATTCGTTCGTTAGTCCGTCACGGTAATTTTTACCGTCTACAAGACCCCCTTCAAAGTTTTCAGACCTAAACCGGCTTACGTGTGGTCTGGAATACTTTGAACAAAGAAGTTTCGGGTTGACCAAGTACATTAGAATTTTCAGCAAACCCTCAGCTATCAACGGGTTTGATCTGCCTTTACCGATTACCGTTTGAATCGGGCTGGCCATACTATTCCCCTTAGTATGACGAGTTGTCGAGTAGTTTTTCTTAGGCTTAATGCTAAGATTTCCACTCTGACCCTTAGCCGCCTGGGGTGCGGGTTGAACCAAAGTCACCTTGCTAGTTTCAGGATTTCAGGCAAGTCGCCTGTTTCCGAAGGCGGATGAGCCATTCAGGCGAAGTTAGGCTTCGAAGGCGAAACTTTACCTGACTTGCGGATTTTACTCGGGTTTTCGCCGATGAGTTCCTCCCTTTGGGGGCGGAACTAGGTTCAATGTGAGTAAACCACGTGTCCACTGGTGGGGCTTTGTGCCCTCCCAGTTAAGGCGGCACGGTTCTGTCATGTCGCTTTCATTGCGATTCGACAACCTGACGTCAGCTTCGTGCGTCTCGTTCGAATCGTGGCCGGGGTTTTTGAATTTAACCGCCGGATACAACCGTAGATCTTGGTTCGGGTTTCGGGTTATGACCGGCTCGTTTCCCGTTTCCACGGTTCCTTCAATATACTGGGGGCGATATGGGCCGTCGAATTCGATCGTGGCCACATCTCTTGTCCGTTAGGGTTTCGCCTTTCGAGGGCGATCGTGGCCACGTGGACAACTCTGCCTTTTAAATAAGCCGTTTTCTTTCTTTGGGAGTTACCGTGCTCCGGAATCTTAAAAAACTTCTAAAGAGAGAGTTCCCGCTTCATCCTTCAATGGCGCCAAAATCTAAGAAGTGTGTCGCGAGGGGAAAGGCCCCGGACACTATTCCGACCGTCTCTCCGCCGGTGCGCCCGCCAGTGTACCGGAGCCGCGTTTGGGTAAGTCAATGGGTTCGTTTGACGACCCCGTGTAGGTTACAGGCGTCGGGTTGGGAGGATGAGTGTCGCTTATCCTCCTGGAATTCCGTCATCCTTTGGCGGCTTCCCCGATTTAGGGCAAAGTTGGCCCTTTTTAGGTTGATTTTACATTTATCCTTAGAGGACGATTTCTGTCTCCGTGGGCGAACTTAACCTTCTCTGGATAGAGGCGAACTCGTTTTTTGATAGGCGAGTTCGGCCCTTTTCTTCGGTAGAGGGGAGTATCGTTTATACGGACAGACCTCATTCAGACTAAGTGGATTTCCCCTTTGACAGGCGAATCCGCCCGCCCTTGCTTGATAGGAGAATTTGCCCTTATAGCGGATTCTGTCTTGATTCTTTGGGTCCTTCTTGCAGCGACCTTCTCCGACAAAGCTCTTCCGAAGGGCGTGGCCATCGGTCTCGCCGGAGGTACATGCTATACAGCGCCTTCCCGAATCCCTTCCTTGGATCCAGTGCCTATGTTCTCTACTAATAAGCCCAACGGTCTGAAGAGGAGAGTCGCTGATGGGCACCATCTGACGCTGCGTGAGCTGACCACCGACGCGATGTTGACAGACGAGGCCAGGACGGAGCTACAGAAGCCCCAATTCTTGTTCGGCGATGTTGTGCCTGATCCTTTCGCCCTGCTGATCAAGGAGAGTAAGTGGTTCCGCTTGGTGGACGGGATCCACTACTATCTTCCCAGCATGCCGAGGGGGTTTTCCATCGTCGATTTGTGATCTTTCGCGGTCCCCAGAGTGATAAACTAGGATTTGACCCCTACTCAGGATGGGGTCACTTATGGCATCTTCACGGGCTCGATGGCTGGGTACGGGGTGGAGAGTTCCTGCAAACGGGTGACCGGTCTGCGTCCGGGCCTACCGTTCAACGAGGCGCCTGCCGGAGAAACGACTGCAGTCGCGGACACCTTCCGTCATTGCTTCTTTCAAGCTGGCGGGAGCTTTCCCCCAAAGGACTTCAGGGCCCCTGGGTGGATCTATTCTGCGCTTGGGAGCAAGACCTGGTGGTCCAAGATTACCGATTATATTTTGGCCGAGAATTCCGACCTCGAGAATTCAGAGTTGGATCGTGACTTACACCATACGCTCCTGTATTGCCGGTGGTACCGGGGTGCCAGCGCTAATCCCGATGGCTTTTGGTTCCAGAGCTCGTGTCTGGCGGAGCACGGGCGTCGCCTGAGGGGGCTTCTCATGCTTCGAGGCGGAGGGGGCGTCAGACCGCTAAGGAGTGGTTCTCGAAGGATCCCGCCGAAGACCCCGAGGGCGACGACGTGGGCATGGATGAGTCTGAGGCACCCGAGACACGAGCTCCTTCTCCTAGTCTTCCGTTGGACCCTTTTAGCGAATGGAGGGAGCCTGTTGAGTTAACCCGGGCGAGTGAGCGTCTGGAGCAAGCCCGGAGCACGATTACCGGATGGATGGGGATGCGCCTTCTATCTCCGAGCAGTTCGCTGCTCTCTAAACGGCAGCGGGAAGCGGCGGCCAAAGGCTCCGGAGCAGAAGCGACCAAGAAGGCCCATCGTGAGGGGACGGTCGAGATTACTCCCCCTATCATGTCAGAGGTGGTTCCGGTGATCCCGAAGGACGCCCCTCCGTAGCCTGATGTGAGGCCACCGGCGGGGGTTTCGACGACTCCTACGTCCGCACCAGGAGGTAACCTTTTAGTGTGGTATCTTTATGTACGAAGTCGGGTCCGCACCCTCTGATTGTTTAAATTGAATCCGTGCAGATGCAGTCGAGAGAGTGATCTCCATTCCTTCTGACGAAGAAGAGGGGAGTGGAGACAGAGTAGAACTCGGGGGTTCAGGTAAGCGTAGACTTTAGCGTTGTTGATCCTTCCGTGCCAGGGGGTTTTTGTTAATGTTCCCCTTACACTTGCAGCCGACCCCTCCCATGCAGCTGCTGGCAAGGAAGATCCCCCCTCTTGGGTGGGTCACTCAGGTGAATCAGAGGCGGATGACGACGCCTCAATCCATGAGGTGCTATCGAGCAAGGAGGAAGTGTCGGCTCATGCAGGCCAACAAGGGGAAACCTCTACTCTCGAGGGAGCACCGATTGGGGGTGAACCCTCAGCGTGAGAGTCTCCGATTCCAAGGGGGACTCCTACTGGGCTGGTGGCCACTTCCTTGTCTGTGGTGGCTAGCGATGTCGTGGCTGTTACCCTGATGGCGTCGGCAGTCATACCGGCTTTGGCGGCGCCAGTCGCTGCTTCTGCGGTTATGACCACTAGTACTTCAATCGTAACTTCATCCTCGGCATAGGAGGCTGCTCTCTCTCCCTTGGAACGCTCGCGAAAGAGGCAGGTGGCACGAGCCCTGATTAACTTCCAAGACACTTTGGCTGACTGCATCAAGCTGGCCTTGGAGGAGAGCTGTCCTTTCGAGGAGTTCAAGGAGGATCTCGAACGTGATGTGTTCTTCTTAATCAAGAGGCTTAGCGCCACTGCGGCGAAGCCATACTTTCAGCATCTAAAAGAAGTGGAGGAGGCTGTTCAGCAGTTGCTCGCCCTTCACGCGAAGAGTTCCACAGTTGTTGATCTCGCCTCCAGCGAAGTTCGAGCAGCAGTGGAAGACCGCGATCGCCGTCTGAATGAGCCTATGTCACTGGAGACAAGGTTGTCCGCAGAGTTGGAGCAAGCCAAGGCTGAGGATGCACGAGTGGCCCATAAGCAACAGACGGCCGATAACCGTCTCTCTCGCCTATCCTCTGAGATAGAGAAACTAAAGCAAGTTATAGCTAACGCACAGGTCTCCTTGGCCATTCAAGAGAAGGCTCGTGAGCAAGTGGCAAAGGAGTTGGAGGATATTGAGTCTCGTCGTCAATTAGTCGTTGATTCCGTCGAGGAGAAGGATCGAGCCCTCAAGGAGGTCAAGGATACCGTCCAGGACTTAGTCTCACGCACCGAGGAAGATCTTCGTCGGGAGATCCTGAGGAAATTCGAGCTTCACTATGCCGGGGAGATTCGTGAGGTAGAACGGTGATTGAGAGCTCTGTAGTTTGCGATTGATTCCCTGTTGTAATAGGATTTCCTTTTTATGAATAAAATTATCCTTTTGTTTCTAGCCATTATTACTTGTGCGTGTACTCTCTATATTTTTTTTTACATGTGCTAGTTAGCGTTCTGCCGCAAGAGACTCTTACCGGCGGATTTCAGTTACAAGCTCGTCTCGCCTACAGGCGGATTTTATCTGAGGACGAATCCGTGGGGTTATACTAATAACGACTTCGGTTGTGGGCGGGCTCCGCTCTTAGCGGGTTGTGTGTTAACCCATGTGCACGTTGGTTACGGAGACGTGAGCACGTCGCTTCGCATTAAATGCGGTGCGGTGGGTCTCTTCGTCCTCCACGCCCGATTCGAGCTGTTGGTTGGGGATCGTGCCCAGGAACTGTTGAATCTTGGCCGTTCATATGGGATCCGGATTATTCGGCCTTCCCCTCAACTGTTTAGGCCTGAAGGGTCTAATCGAGCCGCGGATAACTGCTTAGAGCCAGGGTATTTAGTACCCCTCCCCTTTGTCGAGAAAAGGCCGCAGTAACCTTGTCGTCTTCTTCAGAGGAAGTCCAAATTTCTCTCGCGTCCTCAAGATGGCACCAAAGGTGAAGAGGGTTACTTCGAAGAAGAGGAAGGAGGCATCTTCTTCGGGTGCTGCAGAAGCCGCCACCACCGAAGGTATGTCTTTACCTCAACCCCCATTCAGGCATGGGTGGGTATTTCTCGTCTGACCCCTTTTTGTGTCATCATTGCGCTTCACAACCCATGAAGAGGCGCCGCCTTCCGAAGAACACGAGGCTGAGCCCATCTTAATTTCTAACGACGAATCCGAGAGCCACGCGACTTCTACTACCTCAAACCCCACCGCTCAAACTGGAACTGAACCCTGTCTTGAGGTTCCGCCCATCGCAACACTTGCGCCGGGTCAAGAGCCTGTTTCTTCGGGTTCACTGTCCTTGCCGGCTCGCATCGAAGAGTTCGAGAATGCCGTGAAGTAGGTGATTTCCCTTGTCAGCCTTGGCATGGGAAACTATAATGGCTTTAGACAGTCTCTCCTGGACTGCATGGCTGACTTCAGGCAACTGGGCGAAAATCGGCTTGCCACACGTTGCATGCAGAAGCTTCGCTTTTTGGAATCACGCCTGATGAGGCTGGAAATCTTGACGCGGGAAGGTCCAGAAGTCGATGTGGAGTCCTTCCTATCCCAAATTCGACGTCGTGAGGCCTGGGAGCAGGAGGTCCGCTCTAGGGAGATAACGGATCTGGAATCCACCGTCACCTTCCGGGTGAGTCAGCAGCGTCACCTGGAAAAGCACGTGAGCGAACTCACTTCCACCGTACTCCGCTTAAAAACAGAGCTAGAGCAGGCGGAGGCATCTCTGAAGGAATTCTAGTCCGAGAGCGTTAAGGTTGGCAAGACCGCCGAGGCGGAGGCTCGGAGCCTTGAAGCCATGCGCCAGGAAGATGCCTCCGCCAGATCCAGTTTTGAAGACCGGGCTCGGAAGGAGGCCGAAGACAAGGCTAGGGAGGGTCACGCAAGAAAGGTGGCCGAAGTTAAGGCCGAGCTCGCGTCCTTTAGCCTGTCAGACTAGGTCCTCTTGCCTGAGGCTGTGTTAGGACATTTTTGTTTTATTTGCTTTTGACATTGTGTTATGACTCGTTTGATTGTGGAGTCATAACTTTGTTCAAATGTACTGTCTTGAAAAAACTGGGTGCATGTTTCGCTTCTTGAATGTAATATTATGACTCTCCTAGTTGTAAAATCATAACGTTGTTCAAATGTACTGTCTAGAAGCATCTGATGAAGTTCGTGTTTTCTTGTCACGCTTTCTTTTAACATGTCACCATTTAGTGTTTCTCTGGCATGGCCAACGGCGATTTTAGGCGGAACTCCTTGGGCGGTGACGAGCTTGCTTCGAAGGTTCAACTCGAGTACAGGCAGGTTCACGCTGTAGGCAGGCTCGAGTGACGGCGAGTTTGCGAGGAAAGCCATATTAAACCGCTGGCGAGCTTGTTTGGTCCAACTCGAGTGTAGGTGGAGCTCATGTTGCGGGCTAAGACTCGAATGATTATGCTGCAAGTTACCCTCCGGAATGTTGGTGAGTTCCTACCGTAAGTGAGGCCTGCTTGATGGCGAGTTTACCGAAAAGTTGAATTCGACTATCGGCGAATTCAAACTGCAAGCGAAACTCGTGTAATGTTGATTTCGTGTTGAAGACCAAACCCTGCTGCTAGAGAGTTTAGGTCACTAGCGAAACTCGTGGAGAGGTGAGTTTGCATTAAGGACCCACTTGGCCTCTGGCGAATTTAGGCAGCAAGCGAAATTCATGAGATGGGAATTTGTCTTGACAGCTGAACTCGACCGACGGCGAGTTCGTACTGTAATTAAACTCAAACGACGGCGAATCTGTCCTCTAGTCGAGGGTCCGGAATGCGGGCGAAATTCATGCCACGCGTCTGCTTGCGGGCCCAAATGCTTGCCAGCTAAGGCCTTTTTTAATGCTCATTAATGGTGAAGCGACGGGATGCCTCGCCTCTTGGGCTCAATCCGATCAGTCTGTTTAGGGTCCCGAGAGGAATGGCCTTTATTGGCGTGGAGCTCGAAGCGTCGCAGGACACCTGTGCCGTTCGATTGCGTGGGACAATAGATCCCAGCCGTCGGGTTCTCGAATATACATTCCGTACTTGCCGTCTTTTCGGCAAAGTTCTCACGTCTTTGAAATAATTTGTGAGCGAGAATCGCCACATAAACCCTCCATGGCCTCCGCATCTGACCATAGCTCCTCCGAGGGCGTCGGCTCCTCTACTACCATCGTCGATGTCGGTGCACTGCCTGCTTCCCTGTGAGCTCGGTCCAGGGGTCTTCCACCCCGGACCCCACGTCTCACCCCGCGTTTGAGATCCTCTAGCGGTTGGAGGGTTTGGTGCACCGAACCGCCATTGCCGTCGGTGAGGGTGCCGAGAGGTACTATGACGCACTTCCCCTCGTGGAGGCAGGTCTAAGGGCAGTCCGCCACATGGGCGGTACCTCACTGGCACGACGGTGTGAGCAGGAGCTCGGCCGCGTGGAGAGGTGGATGAACCACCTCGAGGATCTGGTGCATGATTACGCGCCACCGCCTCTCTCGATGCGCCTTATGCTCGAGCGTGAGGAGCGGGTGAAGCAGATCCAGGCGAAGGAGGCTGACCTTAAGCGTCTGCGGAAACAGCACCAGGCGGTGTTGGCCAAGATGGACGCCTATACGGACGCCGCCTTCTTCGAAGACGTCGGGTCCCTTCACGGCGAGGCGAGGCTGCGAGAGCTTGAGCAGGAGAACAGGCGAGTCTGTCACACTACTGGAGAGGTGGACCGGGCGCTTCAGCTCCTCCGTCAGGAGGAAGAGGATGGTGAGGCTACCCTCGCCTAGTTGCGGCAGAAGCAAGAGGAGGCGGCGAAGGCCCAGCATGCGGCGGACCTTTCGGCGGTCGAAGTCAAGATCGCCGCCTTCAGCCTGCTGAAGCTCCTGTAGCGCCCACTTTGGCCAAGCGCCCTTTCTACTCTTTTCTCTTTTTTTTTAACTCAGTTGATGCCGTGCGCATCATAACTTAAAAACTTATGCATGTAAATTTTGGCCCGTAATGGCCTTTGGTTTTGCTTCTCCTCTGTTTCGCATGCACAGTTTATTTTTTTTATTTTCTTATTTTCTGGTGTTGGTATGCATTCAGTTTGTTTTATCTTTAGGTTGAATTCGCCTGTGCTGTTTGGCGCTTGAGTTGAGCTGCTCACGCCTCCTCTGGCGAACCTATCTTGGACTTGGTCATTAGGTCTTTTCTTTGTTTTTGGCTGTCCGTGACGTGGGGTCGGGCCAACCCCGACTTTCGCGTTGCAGCTCAAGTAGGACCAAGAGGGTAATACTTAGCTCGAGACCAGGAATGGCTGCTCGTGCATGCGATCAAACGATGTCCCCAATCTTTAACTTGTCACTCGGTGGGTTGTCGTTCGGAGGAACCGTCGGGCGTGACGCTCGTCGAGCCGCCCTTGATAATTGTCATCGTCCGTAAGGGCGACGACACAGGCGACAATCGAATCGTTCAGGAATGTAGGAATGTGATGATCAATTGTTGTAGGAGCCATCGCGTGGTAGGCTGCTACCCATCAGTTATCCTAAGGGAATGTTAAGATATCTGGAATAGGCCAAATAGTTCAGGGACGTAGGAGTGTGACTATCGACTGAAGTAATAACACGTCGCATGGTAAGTTATTACTTAGGCTGTGCTACTCATAGGAATAGCGGTGCCAGTCATCGGAGGTAATCATTAACCTGATAAATTTTTGTTGCGATCGGGGCAACTATGAGGCCTTATCATCTCATTGAGGGAGATTGATAAGCTGATTCGGTTAGAGGTGGTAGTTGACATAGCCGAACAGTTTGCCGCGATGTGAGCGACTTTGGTGGACCCACCATCCTATTGGGGGGGATTGGCGAGCTGATTCTCGCTGGAGGTTAAGTATTAACCTGGCAGTGGGGTTTGTCACGATTTGAGCAACTCTGTGTCTGCCGCGATGCGAGCGGCCTTGGTGGATTCGCCGTCTTGTTGGGAAAGATTGGCGAATTGACTTTCGCCAGAGGTCTGACGTCATCATGGCGGAATTAGCCTGGTCTCGCTCGTAAGGAAGTTGGACCAGGAGGCGACCCAGGTCACACTTTGAGAGCGCTGTGGGCGGCGACTTACATGGGGTCTTCTGCCAGTGCAAAAGAGGTAGGGATAGTTTAGCCTCGTGTACTAGTTGGAGGGAGTAAGGACCAGTTTAGACTCTTGTACTCATGGGAGTTTGAAGAAGAACTAAGGGTAGTACTTCTTCAAGTATTTACCGTTGATGGGCGTCATGATCTTGTCGCCGTTTGGCTTGACAAGGCGGTAAGCTCCATTCGAATAGACCGTCTCTACTACGAATGGCCCTTCCCATTTGGATTGAAATTTGACCTTCTTCTTGGAGGTGAGGATCATTGATCTGCGGATGGCGAGTACCAGTTCTCCCTCCTTGAAGGCCTGGCGTTTGACTTTCTTGTCGAACGCTTTGGCCATTCGGGCTTGATAGAACTCGATGTGTTGTTGAGCTTCTAGTCGTTTGTCGTCTAACGCTTCGAGCTCCACGAGTCGTTATTGGTGATTATCCTCGGCTGTTATCCCTATTGACAGGGTGATGCGGAGGGAGGGATTTGGATCTCTAATGGCAACACGGCCTCACAACCGTATACCAACGAGTAGGGTGTGTGGCCCGTTGGCGTACGAACCGTCGTGCGATACGCCCATAGGCTTTCGCCCAGTTTTTCACTCCAGTCGCGTTTGCTAGTGGAAGTTAACTTGGTCAAGATCTTGATAATCGTTTTGTTGAAGGCCTCGGCTAGACCATTCGCCGAAGGATTGTAGGCCGTGGAGGAGAGGTTTTGTATTCGGAACTTTTCACAAAACCTGGTGAATGCATGGCTAACGAACTGTGTACCGTTGTCATGGATGATACGCCGGGGTACGTCGTATCGGTATATGACATGGTGCTTGATGAACTTGATCACGTCATTAGTCTTGACCTCTCTTAAGGGGATGGCTTCGGCCCACTTAGAGAAGTAGTCGGTGATCGCGAGAATGAAGCGATGACCTCTTGCCGACGGCGGGGATATTGGTCCGACTATGTCCATCCCCCATGCTTTGAAAGGCCACGAAGCCTTTGTCGGGTGCAGGTCTTTGGACGGCTGGTGCATGTAGTTGGCGTGGATCTGGCACTTGTGGCAGCGCTTTGCGTAGGCGACCGCGTCGTGAACCATCCCGGGCCAAAAGTAGCCTATCCTTCACAAGCGATCCCAAAGTTTGGGTCTAGGCTGATGACCCCCGCAAGCGCCACTGTGGGCTTCGCGTAGAGCCTCTTGGGCCTCTGCTCCTGATAGGCATCGAAGCAACAAACCGTCGTATGACTTTCGATACAACGTCTTGGTGGTCGAATCATAGTAGAATCTCATGGCACGTCTCCGGACAGACTCTCGTTCCCTTGCGTCTTCGGGCAATATGCCGTATAGGACGTAGTCGATGATTGAGAGATGCCAATCTTTCGGATCGGGCTGCTCCGAGACCTGATGGGTAGTGTTCGCTTCTGGGACGTCTTTCAGTCTAAAGAGCCTCCTGCTCGCCACTGTGATCCATTGGGTCGTCCCTAATGGCTGGGCCAGATTAGCCGCCAAGGAGGCGAAGGCATCCGCATGTGTGTTCTTGGATCATAGCACGTGCTTAATGCGGAAACTCTCGAACGACTCCACTAGCTTGATAGCCGCTTTGTGGAGAGGGATTAGGTTGTCGTTCCTAACTTCGTATTCGCCGGTCATCTGCTTGACGATGAGTTGGGAGTCACCGTAAGCCTCGAGATGCTGTATCTCTAGCTCTTTTGCCAACTCGAGTCCGATGAGTAATGCATTATACTCAGCCACGTTGTTGGTGCACGGTTCTGTCAAAGAAAAGGCCCGGGGCAACACGTAGTTATGCGGAGAAGTGAGGACCACTCCCACTCCTGCAACAATAGAGCCGTTCACAGCTGCGTGAGATGCGTCATCGAAGAACATCTGCCACACTTTCGGTAATGAGGTCACGTTGGCTTCGGGCGGTTCGTCTGGCAAATCTTCAAACAGATCGGTTTTCGCCCCCAGCGGGTGACTAGCCATGATATCGTAGATGGCCTGCCCTTTGAACGACTTCTGTGGCATGAAGTGGATGTCGTACTAAGAGAGCAGAAGTGCCCATCTAGCCAGGTGCCAGTTTAACGCCGCGGGTTGTGTCATAAAGACCCGAATGGGGTTCATCCGGGAGATGACATGGATTGTCTGGCCGACCAAGTAGTGTCGCATCTTTTGGATGGCGAACACCAGGGCCAAACATTCTTTCTTGACCATCGGGTACCGTTGTTTGGCGCCTTGCAGGGTTCTACTTAGGTAGTAGATGCCTTACTCATGGCCCGCGTTGTCATTTTGTGCCAAGAGGGCGCCTAGAGAATGCTTCATGGCCCGTATATAGATGAGAAATGGGTTTCCCGAGATCGGCGCCGCAAGGACGGGTGGGTTCGAGAGGTAAGCTTTGATCTCTTCGAAGGCCCGCTGGCAAGGCTCGTCCCACACGAAGGAGGTGTCTTTCTTCATAAGCTTGGAGAACGGCTGGCACTTGCCCGAAAGATTTGAGATGAATCTTCGGATGTAGGCCAATCGTCCCTGAAGACCTCTCAATTCTTTAAGGTTCCGGGGCGGTTGAAGCTCTTGAATGGCTCTCACCTTGTCCGGGTCAATTCGGATCCCTTTCGTTGTGATGACGAAACCGAGGAATTTACCACTAGACATTCCTAGAAATGACTTCGTAGGATTCATCTTGAGTTGGTGAGTCCTCATGAGTTCGAACATCGTCCTCAATTCCTGGAGGTGGTCGTCTTTGTGGCGACTCTTCACGACCAGGTCGTCCACATAGCACTCCACCATCTTTCGCAGGTGCTCTCGAAAGATCATGATCATGGCGCGTTGATGGGTCGCGCTGGCATTCTTAAGTCCGAAGGGCATGACCATATAGCAGTATACCCCCATGGGGGTTCGGAATGAAGTGTGTTTCTCATCCTCGGGGTGCATTTTTATTTGATTGTACCCTGAGAAACCATCCATGAAGGACATCCTCTCAAATCCGCACGTGTTATCGATGATGACATCCGTGATGGGTAAAGAAAATTCGTTCTTAGGGCATGCGGCATTGAGGTCTCTGAAGTCGATGCAGATGTGGATCTTACCGTTTTTCTTTAGGACCGGAACAATGTTGGCCACCCATTCGGGGTGCTGTTCCTCTCTGATGAAACCGGATTCGATGAGTTTCTTCACTTCGACCTCGATCGCCTCCATAATCTAAGGGCGAAAACGCCTCTGCTATTGCTTGACTGGCTTGGCGTCTGAGCTGATCTTGAGGCGATGTGTGGCGACCCGCGGATCCAAGCCGGGTATGTCCTCATAATTCTATACGAAGACGTCAATGTATTCCCGTATGAGGGCGATGAGATCTTCTTTTTCTTGAGGAGGTAGGCTACCACTGATGAATATAGGCTTGGGATTAGCGTCAGTGCCCATGTTCACCTGGAGGATTTCGTCTTCGGTCAGTGGTTCCCGTTGCTCGAAGCGACTATTCCACTGGGCATTAACATGGCGATCTCATGTCTCGTCATAAAGCGGAAGTTGTTCATCCCCCGCCATTTCGGCGGGATCCATTGTAGCCATGTTGGCTGTAAGGTTATCGAACAGATCTCTCATGCTGACATACGAGTCCCATGCCGAGGTTACTGACGACTGATCTCCAGAACAGGCATAGTCGGAATCCTCGTTGACATAACAGCACAGGTCTGGTGAGGAAGAGGAGTAGCCTAAGCCCCTCCGAGTCCTGTTGAAGTAATTCGAGGGTTTACTCGTGGGCACGCGGGCAGGTCGAATGATCGTTTTGCGCCCTCGGCCGTCATTCAGACCCTCTAAGCGAGTGAGGTCATATCCCATGTCACTCATCATGCGCCTGGCGACTTGGCTGTATTACAAAAATTAAGGCACTAGGTCCTCGTCTTCAGATTCATCCCATAGGGTGCGTAGGGGACGATCGATTCGGCCGAAAATATATCTTTTTGATAATTACTTCGGGCTAGCACAACGAGTACAGCATGCGACGACTCAATCGGTCGTGTTCGTGCGACGTACGACGAGCATACTGGCAAGTGTAGGGAGGGATCGCCGTAGAGTTTTGCCCATAGGTCATTAGGTTCATCATCCTCAGACGTAGAACAAGACAACACATAAGCAAAGTTGGACTTTTCATTCATGACAATCTTCTCCGCCTGAACAGCATTGGTTACATGATGACTTTCATAATCGATTACAATTGATTCAAAGTCATTTAGAATTAGGTTATCGCTGTACTCAGGTTCGCTATCCGCTTCGTTGCCGCTCTCCGGTTCTTCAACCGGTGGCTCGATGGGGTCTTGGTACAACAGAGAATCCGTGAAGTAGTTTTTGACGCCTTTGAAGGGTTATTTGTTGGCCACTACTGTTTTCACTCATTCGTAGTCGTCCACATATTTCAGGCATTGGTGAAGGGTGGATGGGACTATTCGGTTGCCATGGATCCACGGGCGTCCTAAGAGTACGTTGTAGGAAGGCTCGGCATCAATAACGTAACAGGTGACCTCTGTCTTCATGTCGCCTATCCGGCATTTCAAGCGGATCTTGCCCAACGGCCGTGTCCCCGTGGCGTTAAAGCCAAAAATGGTTGTGGTGGTTGAGGACGAACGTTTTGGCGGTATCCCCAAGTGTTTAATCAACTTTAGGGGTACGATGCTCAGCACAAAACCCGGGTCGACCTGGATTCGATCCACTTTCGACGACCCGACGTATCCCGTGAAGTACAGCTGTCGATCATGAGACGTGCTCTTGATGAGCATGTCCTCAGGAGTGAAAGTGATGTACGGGACCCATCTCTCGACGATCTGGCAGCAAACCGCACATTCTTGTTCTGCCTCTGTCTCTTTCAAAAAATGGGTGGAGAACGCCTCTGAGTCGGCCAACGCCTCTTGTAGGGCCTCCCGGGTAGACCTGGATAGCCGAAGGAGGTCGTACATGATAATTCACGCAGGGATACTTTTCAGCTGCTCGAGCACGTTGAACCGGAAAGGTTGGCGACTTGAGCTTGGTCCGTTCGGATTGGGAGGGGTTGTCGCGGCTGGCCTCGCGGGAGGTCCTATCGGGTTCTCCGCCCTCGTGGGATATTCCTTCGCGAATTCCTTCCCCGCTCTCGTGGCGAAGACGTTGGTGTCTTCTTCGGAGTCGGTCAGGGCGGTTATTGCTGCGTTATCTCTACCTGGGATGGCCAAGACGACGTTCCAATGTTTTCCCTTAGCCTCCTTCGAAGGCCTTGCAGTCCATTGCTCATCGTTGAGGAGGTCCGGATGGACCCACATCACCTGCTCCGATGGCAGAGTCTGTGGGATCAAACCCTTCCTCGCCAGTTATGAGGATCGTCGTTGGTGATTTTCAAGACCGCCTTGGGGATGGGAATTACCCCTGTCGGAGCTTGAACTTCCGGGAGATCTGTCCCAAAGCTCAAAGTGACCATGTTCGTAGTCACTTGCTTTTGAACTTTCTCCTTCTTCAAAACCCCCGCGTCGTAGAGGGCTTGGAGTTTGTCCTTGAGGACGTAGCACTTGGTTGTGTGGTGGCCAAGGAATCTGTGATAGGCACAGTAACTCGGGTCACCGGTTTTGTCTGCCTCCTCAGGCTTCGTGGCTTCTGGCAGTTTGATTCGACCGCTCTTGAGTAGCGTATCGAACGTTGCCACCACTTGGTCTTCCTTGAAGTCGTATTGCCGTGGGGGGCATTGCTCGAATTGTCTGGGCTTTGGCCTTTGAGCAGCCTTTAGTATCGGGGCAGAATCGACTGCCATGATCTCTTTTTCTCTCGTTCGAGGGGGATTCTTTGGCACAGCCAGCTCCGCGGCTCCCTTCTTGGGCTGTGGTTCTTCGGCCTCTAGCCTCTTGATCATGTTTTCCACCTGTTCGCCCTGACACACAAGCTCTTTCTATGTCCGAGTTTCTACCGCGCCTATTTTGGATAAAATATGGATCGACTGGTTGTTGTGATACATCTTGATCAGTGTCGACTCGGAAACATAGTCCCGACAGTGGACTGACCGATTCCGAAATCTTTTCACAAAATCATTGACCGACTCCGACTTCTGTTGCTTTTCAGCAAGGAGAGTGGCCATTGACACTTCCGTGTCATCGTCGAAGAAGAGGGCCAAAAAGAGTCTTTCGACGTCGGCCCATGACTTGATAGAGTCAGGTTCCAACTTGCGGAACCATTCAAAGGCCACCCCCTTGAGGGTACCTATGAATAGTCGGGTGAGAATGGTGTCATTCCCCGTAAGGAATCCAGTCTGCGTCATGAAGTAGTAGATGTGCTGCGAGGGCGAACCCTTGCCGTCAAATTGCACCAAGCTGATCGGCTTGAACTTCACCGGGTAAGGGACCGTATCCCATTCGATAGGGTAGGGACGGACCACCCCCAGCTTGTTCATATTTTGCTGAAGCTTTAGCGCATTGATTTGGTCTTGGAACTCGTCAAACCTCTTGTCGCAGACACCACCGGTATGTGACGTCCCTAGCGACATTTTAGAAGAGTAATCGGATTGCGGATTACTGTTATCTTCCGTTTCAATCGCCGGGCGACGGGGAGGTACCCACTCCTTGTCACCAGTTTGCCGGGGTAAGA
The DNA here is from genome assembly GCA_022839385.1 of Asparagus kiusianus. Classification (NCBI taxonomy): domain Eukaryota; kingdom Viridiplantae; phylum Streptophyta; class Magnoliopsida; order Asparagales; family Asparagaceae; genus Asparagus; species Asparagus kiusianus. The sequence goes on along the minus strand of BQKN01000682.1, from coordinate 151,004 downwards.
GATGCTGGGTTCTTTTCTTCTTCTTCTTCTTGTTCAGAAGTTGCTCCATCATCTCTCTTAGAGAGTCGATGGTCGCCTGCTGTTCCTCCAGCTTTTGAGCTACTGTCTGCTCGTGGGCGAGTTCAGTCATGTGTACCCTCGTCGGTGCATCTTGACTCGAATGCGAGGTTTGGGACGTGGCCGCCGCCGAATGAACTTCGTCTTCAGCGTAGTAGGGAGCCGCTAGGGAGGAGTAATCAAACCCGGTGCTTACCCCCTTACGACTACGGGTACGCTGGTATATGCCGCCTTGTCTGCGTTGGACAAACCGGAGGTTAGGTCCCAGGCCGGAGTCTGAATCTGGGGAATCAGAAAGTATTGCCATACCCCTATCCGTCATATTTGTTGGCCTTCTTGTTTTGATGATGTTTTACAAATAATTTACAACTAATGTTGTTTGTCTAGTATTTGTGTTTTCTTATTTATTGTAGACAAACAACGTCGTTGGAGGTTGGATGGATTGAGCCTACACGATCATATCAAGAGGAGGTTGGCGGAATATCGGTGAAGCCCTTACAATTCAAGTTAAAGATCAAGTTCAAGCTTCATCCGCACGTGTACCAAGTTGAGCTACAATGAAGATCAAGATCAATCTTGGGTAATATAGTTTAGGATTTATATTATGTGTGTTATATACTCTAAGCTCAATATCTATACACACACATTTTATTGGTTTTGGTTTCTATGCATATATATAGTTTATATATATACATACATAGTTTTGCATTTTCATGTTTATAAATATGAAATCACATATTTCATATTTACTATTGTGTTTTGGTATTTATTGCATAGAATATGTAATTTTGTGAAAATATTGTATTCTTAGTTTATAAACTTCAATATCAGATTATACATGTTTTACTAAGTCTATAAAAACATTTCACAAAGTTTCAATAGTTGGTTTATGTCAAAACATCAAAATTCAAGTATCTTACATTTTCGTGTTTTGAACTATTTTGCAAAATGATGATTTTTCACAAATGGGAAATGCAATTTGGAAAATTCTTTTTGTAACATGTTCGTTTTCATGTTTATATACATTTCCCAAAGTTTCATAATTTTTGGACTTCATTTGTTATTTTTAACATTTTTCCAAAGTCTCAAAAATCAGCTTTAAAATCAGGTTTTTGAAATGTCTGTTTTTGGTCGACCGCACCGGTCGACCGCTCATATGTTCATTTCTCACTGGGCGACAGAGAGTATGTCGGTCGACCGGTCCGGTCTACCGAAAAACTCCATCGGTCGACCGCACCGATCGACCGACGATGGTCCAGATCATTGCTTCGTATTTTTGCTCTTCGTCGGTCGACCGACGAAATTTTCGGTCGACCGACAATATAGCCGTTGGGCACAACGGCTATTTTTCTGAGGGGCTTATTGGGGGCTGTTTTGTCTTTTTCTTGGGTGTTTTTGGCTGAGCTTTGAGTGGGTATATATACCCCATTGCTGATGTCTTTTCAAGCTAATCAAGAAGTTTTTAAAACAAGTTTTTAAACAAGGTTTAAGTGTGTTTAAGGGTTTGTTTTGTTTGTGAAGAAGTTTTCACAAGTGGAGGAGATTATCTTCTTGTTTGGGCTTCAATCTCCATCTCTCCATCTTGTTATCAATTGAGAAGTTTTCTAAACTCAAACTCTAGCTTTACATTTATATACTTGTTTGATTATCATTGCTCTTAAGCTAGATTTTATATTTGAGTTTAGTTGTATTGATTTTATTTACTCATTGTTACACACACCCACTTTAAGCTTATTGTATTTGCACTCATAATATATTTGGGGTTGTGAGAGTTG
>BQKN01000682.1:132173-149162 GCA_022839385.1 Asparagus kiusianus | reverse complement strand
CTAATTGTGAGATTCACTTTGTAATACACTTGTACACCGAGTGAGGAGTGTGTGGTGAGAGTCGGGGATCGTCCCAAGAGGAGTGGCGTCGGTTGACGTGCCTAGGGAGAGGTTGTAACCGAGCACTTGAGGGAGACACGGCTAGGTCCAACACTTAGTGGGTGTAGAGTGGGATTACAATAGTGTGTTGATCGTAAAGTTTTCGGTTAGCTAGAAAACCGAGTGTGAGGTGTAAACGTTGTTCGGGTGAACGTAGAAAACCCGGTTGATAGTGGATTTCTCCCCGGGAGTGGGGATCGGAGACATAGGACGGAAGGTCCGAACTCCGTGATCATATTGCTTGTTTGAGTGTGCTTTGGCGTTCTTTCATATTTAAGTTCATATATTATATCGCCATTGTGCATTGCTCATTTCTATATCATCCACTATCTTGTTTATATTGTTTACCCCTTGTGTTAGTTTTATATCCTTGCATATATCATATAGCATATCTCATTGCTAGGATATATCACCTTGTGTGTATTGTATTTTCTTGCACATAACTCTTTGTATATCTATCTTGCAAGAATATATTTGTTAATTAGTTTTAATTGGCATAAAATCAGATTAGATTAGCATAAGACCCTAATCACCCCCCCTCTAGGGTCTAACAATATTGATTGTGGCGGACAGGAGCTCTAGGTCGTCGACATCGCGTCCTTTCTGGCGGCAGCGTCTCTGACGAGTGGGCCTCGGTCGAGAAGGTCATAGAGAGAGCCTCTCGAATACTGAGGGTTTCGACGTTTCTATACATTGACAGTCGGCGAGAACGGTTTGGATGAGCCTTTCGCAGTGGCACTGAGGACTCGCCTCTTGTATAATGCACTTGCGAGTTAGGTAATCCCGAAGGTCTTCCTCAGGTGACTGGCGAACACCTCCGAGGTCAGACGGGTCGCCTGAGTGATCGCACAAGAGGGTCTGGGATGCACCCCCTATCGTATACTGGGCGGAACGCTTTGACGTAGGAGCTAGGCGAGCTTGCCTTGATAGGCAAACTCTCGTGCTTGGGCAGACTCCAACGTGTGGGCGAGATTCAACCCCCTGCCCGCGTGGTCAAGTAGGTGAGGCGTCGCCTATCGATCTGCCTCTGAAGTCATCTATCGAGTGGTCCGGGTAAGATCCTCCCGCCTTCGAGGGTTCGCCCATTTGGGTAGACTCGCGTGTTCGCGGTGGTTTATTCGCATCAGGGATGTGACCTGAGAAGCGAGGTTCACCTGAGCGGGTGGCCTTATCTTTATCCGTCGGCGCTCCTGATTTGGAGAACCTTCTGACGTAAGATGAGTTGCCTCGCCGTCGAACGTCCTTCGGGCCCGTGCAGTAGTCCAGGCCGTCGTATGAGACGAAGGCTTGAGCCTCTTGTTTAGCGAGCGTCTGCCGTCACCGCTGGTGAGTTCTTCTAGAGGGAAGGTCGTCCGCGTGGGCTGTGGCGATATGATCTATGCCGGAATGAACCGGTGTCTCTTCCGGGACGGACGTCGCCGAGGGTCGTTTGGCGACCCATCTAGCGGGCTCTCGCCCCATGATCTCGATCTGCGGCTTGGCCTGGACAGACTCTGGAGCGGGTCTCCCCGTCGAGACTTGGGTAGAGCATTCGGGCACGGGAGCTTTGACCGTCTGAGGTCGGCTCCTGCGCACGACTCCGTGGTGTTTGCGGGACGCATTGCCATCGGAAGAGGAAGAAGACAAGTACTCTTCGTACTTGGCTTGGTCGAACTCGATCTCTAGGGACTCCACAGTCGTCCCAACAACAACCTCATCGAACTGAGCCACCACCATTTCACTAGAGGAAACAGCTTCTCCCACTATGGTCGCCATCTTCTGTAGGTGTAAATTTCTAATTTTTCCCAAAAACGGGGGATTTTGTTTGTATTAATAAGAATGGCTTATTACAAACTAATTAATTGGAATTACAATAAAAGCGGAGGGAATGCCCTCCTTGTTTAATCGTGGGGACTTTCGGTAGCTGTAGGATGCTTCGCTCGGTGCTCGTGCCGAGTCTGCTTCCCTTGGACGATTCGACCGAGGTTGCTGGGGAGCTGCAGTACTCAGTAGAAGCTCGGGTTGATGGAGTTCGGATCTTCTAGCTAGCCGGCGATCGGGGCTCGGAGCTAGGAGATGGTGCTGCTATGCAAGAATTATGCAGAGAGCTTATCGTCGGTCCTCTTCTCACCGTCCCCTGCTTCCTTTCTTCCATCGACCTTTTTAAAGGTTGCTGAAAGAGGCTCTTATATGGAAAAGAGACAGCTTGGCTGCTCCCTGAATTATGGGATGTGACCATACATTGTTCAGAGATATCCTGCTGCCCACCTGCGCTACGAGTGGTCATTCGAGGAGCCGTGTTTTACATCACGTCACGCAGGAGTGGGAAATCCCCTCCTCGTATCCATGACAGTGGCTGCCAAATACTTGAGTGGATCTGGCCAACTCATCGAGCGCCGGCGGCTCTGGCCCTTTGCTTGGATGAGTGAGGTAAGCTGCATTTATGAGGGTGCAGGCTGCTTTGACGCATGTCCGCTCACTTACACTGTGAGCCACCGAGCGACCACCTGACGGTCCTGGGACACTGTGCCCTCTCCCTGCGCCTCGATAGAAGCGGGAGAATGGATCCCTCATATCCGAGCGGGCTTGGACAGCTTGCCGCATGCCGGCGGCTCCAGCTCTTGACTCTGATGGGTGAGGTGAACCGTATTTATGAGCATGCAGGCTGATCTGACGTCTGTCCGCTCACTTGAATTGTGGGTGGTTATCTGACGAGCCTGGAGCACTGTGCTCTCTTCCCTCGCATCGCGGGAAGTAGGGGAGGCTTGTCCCCGAGAACCCGGCTCTCGACTCACGTAGGCGGATCTGGACCCCTTCAGGCGGATTCGGCTTATGAGGGCGAATTCTCCTTACTGGCGAGTCCACGCGACTTGGCGCGTTAGGGCAAATGTGGGGCTCGTGCGTCAGCGAGCCCATTTCGCGGCTGCGATCCATCCTTCACCCAAGTGGGTGGTCCCGACTCGTGGGCGAATTCGTTCGTTAGTCTGCCGCGGTAATTTTTACCGTCTACAAAGGCTTCTACAGTTGTAAAGGGTTGTGTATCTGCAATACTCTTATAATTTCACCCTCATGTTTTATACTTAAAGCATTGATGCAAGGACGGAGATATCACACCATATTCATGTAATCAAGGACATCCTAATAATGTAATGTAAGATGTGAAGGCATCAATCACATGAAAGAGAGGAGAAGAAATCCATACCTGAAATTTTAAGGTCAAATACGTAGTTGTAGGATCTGATCTAATCACACTTAAACACTAGGGGGGTGAATAGTGTTTCTTTAAAAATTTATGCAAAGAAGATTATAATTTGCAAAGAATATAGCATAATCACAGAAAATCATAATCACAAATACAGAATTTTATACTGGTTCCACCTTCCAGATGTACATCCAGTCCCTAAGTAAATCCCACTTGAGAGTTTCATTATGATTTTGAAAAACTTACAAAACCAAACAGCAAACCTGACCAATTTGCAAGTCCCTACAAATTACACATAATATCTTCATCAAGAGATTACACCTTTCACATCCGTGAGAATACTTGTCTTGTTACAACTTGATTCTTATAAGCCTTGAGTGTATTATGATATGCGGCAGTAGCTTAGGAACGATTTAAATCTTGAAAAGTTGCCTAATTTGATTGTATATTGAATGAAGATCAAAGGCTAACTCAGTGAATGCTTTTTCTCAACACTTAGTGAAAATCTAGAATTTTTTTACTCTTGGAAAATGCACAAAACTTAAATCTTATAGATAGGAATTAGTGTGTCAATTTTCTGAACTTGTAACCTGTTTATAGTCATTGAAAAGATAATTTTTCAAATCCAAAAAACATGCACATAACGGCTATAAACAGTCAGTTTTTCAAAAACTAAAATGTTAGAAAACTGTTTTAGTAGTCGACTAATAGTCGTTGTAGTCGACTACTCTGAGTTAAATCAACTTCAGTAAACTCAGAATTTTTCTTAGTAGTCGACTACTATATTCATTAGTCGACTACTATATTCATTAGTAGGACAGAAAATTTGGAATTCAAAATTCAAAACTGAGTAGTCGACTATACTGTGTAGTAGTCGACTACATTGTAAACAACAGAAAGTTAGAACTCTAAATTGACTTTTAGTAGTCGACTATATAGTCTACTAGTCGACTACACTGTAACTTTACAGTAACTGAGATTTTGCCTAAGTACTTGGTAGTTGACTATAAAACTCATTAGTCGACTAGACTGTAATTTGACAGAAACTTATATTTTTGATCTGAACTTTAGTAGTCGACTAGAAGTAGTCATTGGTCAACTACTAAGGGGTGAAAACTAATATGAATAAGATATTTTTAGACTTATTGATAAGTTATAAACTCTAATGGTTAACATAGGGGATTTCTATTGTTAACCAACACATTAAGCATGTGTTAATGTGTTCTAATCTCTATGTGTGTGTATGTGTGAGTGATCAAGGCTAGTACAATTTTTTCTAAGTAAAGAAAATATAAAAATTACATTAATGTATAAGCTCTTCGTCTTCTTTACTTCATGAAGCCTTGAACTCATCTTGCACTTGTTCATGCTGATAGCTGTATTAAAATGTTAGTGCATAATAATACACATAGTGATTCATATTATGCATAAATTGTTATCATCAAAATTATATCATTGGGATATGATATCCAACATTCTCCCCTTTTTTGATGATGACAAACAATTTATTCATATGTAAGTATATTCTAAAAGAATTAAACATTTATGAACAAATATACTTACCCCCCCTGCATAAAAGTATATTAGAGTCTACAATTAATATATAGCATAACATTAGCATAACATTGATATCATTCTCCACCTTTGTCATTAACAAAAAAATAAACATCTATGCTAAACATGTCATAATATCCTCTTCATGAGCCAATACTTCAAAAAGATCTTCCAGATTATGAACAGTCCATTACTTCACTCATCCATATGGATAGGCAAAGACTGGCCATAAATATCAAAATTCCAACAATATCCATCTTCACAATCTGTTTTTAAGATAAGTAGCTCATGAACAAACTTTATGATATAAACAAAACAACCATAATAATAAGAAACATACATGCATACATAATTTTTAAACATGCAACAGAAACATAGTAGAAACATACATAAGTCTTAAAAAAACATCAACACATAGTTTTTGACATAATTTAGACAAACAAACATACGAAATACTTAATTGTTTTTGTCAACACAAATTGAAATTGTTCTAAATAATTCATGCATGGTCTTCTAATTGAATGGTCCTGGTGGAGGTTGATTTCCTGGGAACTATGCACAGAACTTCATATCCAATGTGTCAATCTTCATGCTCATTATGTCAAACTTCATCTCCAGGATATCAAACTTGATTGTTAATGCCTCTTGATTCTTTAGCACAAGTACATTTTGGTCATACAATATTTTTTGTCCAGATTCAATATCAAGTATTCTTACGGATAAAGTATTGTATTGTGCGTCAAAAAAGCAAGAATGTTCATGCATTGGTGGTGGAATATGACTAGTAGAGGGTCCAGCTTCATCAGTGGATTTTGGTATATCTTGGGGGTGTTGTTCTGATTGAGGTTGAGGTTTATCTTGGTGAATTTCAAAATTGGTTAGTTTCATCCGAGTTAAGGCATTAGAGTCAAAAAGATCAATGGAACGAATCTTAGAAATTTTAGTTTCTAGATCAACATCATATGCCTCAAATATTCTCGTCAGAAAAGCTCCAAATGGAAGAGATCCCTTAGGAACAACTAAAAGATTTTCATAGAACACCTCAGCCCAATTTACTTTTATGTTAGCCATAATTGCATAGAGGGCTTTGGCTAGGTCAAGAGATATAAAATGAAAGCTTCCAATTTTTGGGAAAAGGTTGTAGGCAATAATTCAAGCTATAAACCTAGGGATAAGCTTAAGTTTATTTGAATTATTGAGAGGTTTGCCATAACCGGGAAGAAAAATGTGATTAGCAAGCAAATTTTCATCATTCATTCTAATAGACAGAAGACTAACACCTTGAAAAGGAATATTAAAATATTTACCTAATTTTTTAGGAGTCATATTAATTTTAATTCCCTTCACAAGAGTGTTAAGAGCATCCAAGTGACGATCGGTTTCATATCTAGAGATATTAACATAAAATAGTTGAACCAACAATGGATATTATGGTTTCCTATTTTCAAAGGTAAAGAGATCTAATAATCCAATATTTTTAAAGTAATCACTGAAATTATGAGTGATGAAATCATCAAATTTGACAAATCTACCAGGTATAATTTCAAAAGATTGAAATTCCTTAAATTGGGCAAGCAAATAGGGGTCTTTAAGATAAATTGAATAATCTTCAACTGCATTTGATGGTCCAGACCTAGGTCTCTTTGATTTTGACATGATTCAATTTCGAAATTGGAAATGGAATAGAGAAAGAGAGCTTACTAAACTGTTGAAACCTTAGAAGTAGTCGGCTAATTGAAGCTATAGTCGACTGCTGAGCCTGGAAAACTCAAAGTAGACAAGAAATTTGATGAAAATTTTGAGAGAAAATAAGAAAGAAAGGATGCCCTAACCTTTGGAATCGGATGACCTAAGGAAGATGAGTGCTTCTGCGGTTTTGGGGGGTGAAAAACGAGATGGAAGGAGTTAGGGTAGTTTCTTTTAGTTAAAATGAGTGGCTAAGATTAGATCAAAAAATCAAATGAATGGTTGAGATTTGATCAAAGTAAAATATGATGGAAGGTCATGATCTATCAGGTTAAAAATAAATGGTTGAGATCAAATTTAACTTAAGTTTAATGGGTATTGGGTATTGGGATAAATGGGTAAAGAATCCAATATTCAAAAACAAGTGTATATATGTTTCTGCAGTTTTTATAGTCGATTACTAGTGAGATAAGTCGACTATACTGTAATCGACAGATATTTGTTTTTTGTTTTTGGTTCTAATTAGTCGACTATTTTTCTTATTAGTCGACTACTAGAAAATTAACAGTATTTTATATATGTAGTGTCTATGTATGTAGTCGAATACTAACTTGATTAATTGACTATTAAGGCTGAATATGCATATATATTGATTTTAAAACTTAGTTTATATCTATCAAAGAACATATACCTAATTCTCTTCTTAATTTAACATATATTTCTTTTTTTAATGGTTTTGTTAATATATCAGTAATTTGTTTATCGGTTGAAATAAAATCTAAAGAAATAACACCTTTTAGTACATTATCACATAAAAAATGATGTCTTATGTCACTATGTTTTGTACGTGAATGTTAAATAGGATTTTTAGATAAATTAATGACACTAGTATTGTCACACATTATTGATGATATGGGACAAACTATATCATAATCAGATAATGTTTGTTTTATCCATAAAACTTGAGCATATGTGAGACTAGCAGCAATATATTCTGCTTCAGTACTTGATAATGATACTGAAGTTTGCTTTTTACTAAACCAAGATACAAGTAAATATCCAAGGAAATAACATGTATCACTTGTACTTTTTCTAACAGATTTACATCTGACAAAATCAGCATCATTATATGATAATAAGTCAAATGTGTTATTCTTAGGATAAAATAAACTATAATTTGTAGTGTTTTTAAGATATCTAAAAATTCTTTTTACTGCTTTAAGATGAGATTCTTTAGGATTAGATTGAAATCTAGCACATAAACATACACTAAATATAATATCAGGTCTACTTGGTGTAATGTAAAGTAGTGATCCAATCATACCTCGATATAGCTTTTAATCAATATTCTTACAATTTTCATCTTTGTTAAGTGGTATAGTTGTACTCATTAGTGTTGGTTTGCTTGTTCAATTTCCATTCCAAAGCCTTTGAGTAATTCTTTAGCATACTTGCTTTGGTTTATGAAAATTCTTTCTTTTAATTGTTTGATTTGTAGTCCAAGAAAGAAATTAAGTTCACACACGTGACTCATTTAAAACTCATTCTACATAGTCTTAGTAAACTCATGACAAAGATCATCATTAGTAGAACCAAATATTATATCATCTACATATATTTGAACTATTAGTATATCTTTATTTATTTTCTTTATAAAAAGTGTAGAATCAACTTTTCCAATTTCAAAATCGGAAGTTAAAAGAAAAATCTTTAATCTATCATACAAAGCACGGGGTGCTTGTTTTAGACCATATAATGCTTTCTTAAGTTTGAAAACATGCTTTGAAAAACTTTCATTTTCAAAACCTGGAGGTTGTTCTGCAAAAACTTCTTCTTTAATAAAACCATTTAAAAATACACTTTTGACATCCATTTGATATAATTTAAAATTTATAAAACATGCAAATAAAAGTAAAATTCTTATAAATTCTAAACGAGCAACTGGTGCATAGGTTTCATCATAATCAATACCTTCTTCTTGATTATATCCTTATGCATCCAATCTGGCTTTGTTTCTAACAACTTGTCCAGATTCATCTAATTTATTTCTAAATATCCATTTGGTTCTAATAATGGACTTATCTTATGGTCTAAGTACAAGATCCCAAAGATTATTTCTTGTAAATTGGTTTAGTTCATCTTTCATAGCAATTATCCAAAAATCATCAAGTAAAGCTTCTTTTATATTTTTAGGTTCAATAATAAAAATAAAAACAGCATGGGCAATCAAATTAAAATGAGATCTAGTAGTGACTTTATCAGAAATATTACCAATAACCAAATCATGTGGATGATTTCTAACTTCTACAAAATCCTTTGGTAAATCATTTTATAAAATATCATCTTTTGAAATATTTAGCATTGGAGTATCATGAATAGAATCAACTAAATCATCATCATTATTTAAAATAATATGTGTTTTTTGTAAAACTCTCATCAAAAGAAACATGTATAGATTCTTCAATAACTAAGGTTCTCTTGTTATATGTTCTATAAGCTTTGCTATGGTTAGAATATCCAACAAAGATTTCTTCGTCAGATTTAGAATCAAATTTGTCCAAGTTATCCTTTGTGTTTAAAATAAAGCATTTACAACCAAAAACTTTAAAATAAGAAAACTTAGGAATTTTATCATAAAACAACGTACTCATAAGGTGTTTTCTTTAAAATAGGTCTTAATAATATTCTGTTTAGAATATAACAAGCTGTAGAGACATCTTCCGCCTAAAAGTACTTTGGTAAGTTACTATCACATAACATGGTTCTAGCACGTACATTCTTAAAAGTTCTATTCTTCCTTTCTATAACTCCATTTTGTGGAGCTGCTCGAGGAAAAGAAAAAGTGTAAGAAATACCATTTTTATCATAAAAATTTGTAAAAAGTTCATTCTCAAATTCTCCTCCATGATCACTACGTATAGTAATAATAGAAAGAGACTTTTGTTTTTTAATTCTTTTGCAAAAGATAGAAAACTCATTAAAGCATTATTTTTATGTTTAAGAAATATTACCCATATAAATCTTAAAAAATAATCAACAAGTACAAATGCATATCTGCTTCCATTTAATGATGCTACTCTAGATGGACCAAAAAAATCAATATGAATCAATTCTAGTGGTTTACTTGTAGAAATTATATCTTTAGATTTAAAAGATGATTTATGTATTTTTTTCTTATTAACATGCATCACAAAAATTATCTTTATAAGAAAGCTTAGGTAAACCTTTAACAGAATCATTCTTAGAAATTTTAGAAATATGTTTAAAGTTAACATGACCAAAATGTTTATACCATAAAATAGAATCATTAGAAGATGCCAGAAGACAATGTTCATTAGAAGTGTTCTTCATTGATAAAACATATATATTATTTTTTCTATGCCCTTTAAATAAAATAGTAATCATATCAATATCATAAATTAAGCAAGATTCTTTTTCAAAAATAATTTTAAAACCTTTATCACAAAGTTGACTTATACTAAGTAAATTATGTTTAAAACCATCAACTAATAAAACATTATCAATAATAGGTTTATTTGGATTATCGAAAATTCCAATACCGTTGACCTTCCCTTTATTGTTATTTCCAAAAGCGATGGTACCACCATCCTTATTTAGACAAGATGACAACAATTGTATATTATCGGTCATATATTTAGAGCAACCGCTATCCAAAATCCACCTGTTTTTCTTAGGTACCTAAAATGATAAACATTTACAATTTTGGTACCCATGTTATGTTATGTTCATAAAATTAGCCTTTAGGAAACCAAACCCATTAAGAGTTTGATTTGTTTAAATAGTTATTTGATAAACAAACATCTTTAATAAAGGCATAAATATAAGACTTTTTCTTTAACAAAGTTAATTGTTTAGGTACCCAAATAGATAAGTATTTTGATTTCTTTTCACATAAAATATTATCTTTAACATTATGTTCATGCAATTTATAAGTTGGTTTTACAAAAATGATTTTCTTAGAAATATTGTTGTTAACATAAAAACCCAAACCGTTTGTCTTTTGAGATTCTTTTTGATATGAAAGTAAATTATTAAGATTTTCTTTACCTTTATTGAATTTACTAACATTCAAACATATATCATCATATTTAAATTTAATATAAGAAATATCTTTATCTAAAATATAATGTGAATTTTTAAATCATTGCATTCTGATTTTAGATAAACATTCTCATTAGTCAAAATATGATTTTCTTTAAGCAAGGATTTATTTTCTTTTTTCAATTCAATTACTTGAGAATTAGAAATAGTAGAAGAATTAAAATTAGAAATTTCTCCAAGTAATCTTTTATTTTCACCTTTAAAAAAATTATGTGAAGCCTTTAATCTTAAAAATATTTTATATAATTCATTAAAAGCAATAAAATCTCTTCATTGCCACTTATTTCATCTTGTGCCATAAAACACATATGTGCACTTTCTTTTCCTTCGGTTTCTTCATCCGAAAATGAATCATCACGATCATCCCATGTAGCCGCCGATGCCTTCATTTTCTTGTTGCTTTGAATATTGTTGAGGTTATTGAAATAATTTGATTTTGCTTATTTTTCAATAATGGATAATCTTTCTTCATATGTACTGGTTTGTTACATTTGAAACAAAGTAAGTTATTTGAATTTGAATTTTTTGATTTGAACTTACCTTGTTTTATGAACTTATGAAACTTGTCTGCAAACATGCTCATTTCTTCATCATCATCCGAATTTTTTTTATCGGAAGTAGTATTGAATGCAAACACTTTCTTTATCTTTGTTTCATCCTTATTTTTGCTATATTCAATTTGAACTTCATAAGCCATGAGGTTATCAATAAGATTTTCTACCGTAAGAGTTGATAAGTTATTTGCTTCCTCTATTACAGTAACTTTCTTTTCCCATTATGGAGTAAGTGAACGAAGTATCTTTCGCATCATCTCCACTTGAGTGTGTACTTTTCCAATACTGATGAGAGAATTGGTGATATCAGTAAACCTTGTAAACATCTTTTCAATGGTCTCGTTTTCCTTCATTATAAACAATTCGAATATGTGTACAAGAACAAAAATTTTAGATTCTTTAACATTACTTGTGCCTTCATGAGTTACCTCGAGCATGTGCCAAATGTTATATGCAGATGTGGCCGTTGACACCCTGTTGAACTCATTCTTGTCAAGAGCATAGAACAAGGTGTTCATTGTTTTGGAATCCAAATTTGCATTGTTCCTTTAAGATGTAGTCCATTCCATGAAAGGAGTAGTTGGCTTCTCGTATTTTGTTTCCGCAACGTTCTAAAGTTCATAACCATTGATTGGAGATAGATTTTTATCCGACACTTCCAATAATTATAATTTAGTTCATCAAACATTGGTGGACGATTTGTAGAATGACCTTCCTTGAATTTTGAGTTTGAGTCAGAAGTTGATACTATTTCTTCAACCTTACTCTGATACCAAATGTAGGATTTGGTCTAATCACACTTAAACACTAGAGGGGGGGTGAATAGTGTTTCTTTAAAAATTTATGTAAAGAATATTATAATTTACAAAGAAGATAACGTAATCACAGAAAATCACAATCACAAATATAGAATTTTATACTGGTTCCACCTCCCAGGTGTACATCCAGTCCCTAAATAAATCCTACTTAAGAGTTCCACTATGGTTTTAAAAAACTTACAAAACTAAACAACAAACCTGACCAATTTGCAAGTTCTCTGCAAATTACACACAATCTCTTCACCTAGAGATTACAGCTCTCATACCCGTGAGAACACTTGTCTTGTTACAACTTGATTCCTATAAGCCTTGAGTGTATTGTGATATGTAGCAGTAGCTTAGGAATGTTTTGAATCTCTGAAAATTACCTAATTTGATTGTATATTGAATGAAGATCAATGGCTAACTCAGAGAATGCGTTTTCTCAACACCTAGTGAAAATCTGGAAATTTTTTTTACTCTTGGAAAACAAAACTTAAATCTTATAGATAGGAATTAGTGTGTCAATTTTTTGAACTTGTAACCTATTTATAGCCCTTAAAAGATAATTTTTCAAACCCTAAAAACGTGCACATAACGGCTATAAACAGTCATTTTTCAAAATTTGTAATGTCAGAAAACTGTTTTAGTAGTCGACTAGTCGTTGTAGTCGACTACTCTGAGTTAAAACAACTTCAGTAAACTCAATATTTTTCTTAGTAGCCGACTACTATATTCATTAGTCGACTACTCTGTAGAACAAAAAATTTGGAATTCAAAATTCGAAGCTGAGTAGTCAACTATACTGTGTAGTAGTCGACTACACTACAAACAACAGAAAGTTAGAATTCTGAATTGACTTTTAGTAGTCAACTACACTGTAACTTTACAGAAACTGAGATTTTGCCTAAGTGCTTGGTAGTCGACTATAAAAAGTCATTAGTCGACTAAACTGTAATTTGACAGAAACTTATATTTTTTATATGAACTTCAGTGTCGACTACAAGTAGTCATTGGTCGACTACTAAGGGGTAAAAACTAATATGAATAAGATATTTTTAGACTTATTGATTAGTTATAAACTCTAATGGTTAATATAGAGGATTTCTATTGTTAACCAACACATTAAGCCTGTGTTAATGTGTTCTAATCTCTATGTGTGTGTATGTGTGAGTGATCAAGGCTTATATAAATTTTTCTAAGTAAAGAAAATGTAAAAATTACATTGATGTATAAGCTCTTCATCTTCTTTACTTCATGAAGCCTTGAACTCATCTTGCACTTGTTCATGTTGATAGCTGTATTGAAATGTTAGTGCACAATAATACACATAGTGATTCATATTATGAATAAATTGTTATCATCAAAATTATATCATGGGGATATGATATCCAACAATAGTCCTCAAAGCTTGTTGCCCTATTTGATTAAATCCCTGAATAAAGATTTCTTATATTATATCCTAGCCTCGTTAGCGTCCTCAAAGGAATTAAATTTATAGCAGACCCACAATCTAACATGATTCGATTAATTAACATATATTCTAAATCACCTATAACTAACAAAGGCTAATTATGAAGCTTTGAGCCCAATAGAAGGTCTTTGTTAGTAAATTTAACATTTTAAGACTTCTAGTGGATTTATATCCACATTAGCTACTTTTGCCCTATAGTCATTAGGGAATTGAATTGCAATGACAAATTCCTTTCGCAAATAAGAAGACAAACACAAAGCATCATACACATTAAGAAGGGATGATATTTTCTTTAGATGTGCAAGTACATTGTATTTGACAGTCTTAGAAGGACTTGACACATTTGGAGTTATATTATCATGAGGTAAGCTTTTTCCTTGCGAGGTATTATGTACTCAATTGGAGCAGGACACATCTCTTTCGTTTAAATTGCAGAGCGAGTGGTAATATTAGCTCATAAGTTTCTTCTCAAAAGTATAACTGTTTGCATCGAAAATCAATTTTATCGTTGAACCCATTACAACGTTTATCATTTACACAGATTCAAAAGGAGTTAGTCTTTTTATAAGACTTCTTACTATAACAAAAACAAAAAGAGATCTCCTAGAAACACACGTAGAGATCGCTTATCGGTCGCTGTTTGCGTGAGATCTTTGCTTGTGCCGGGGATGCGTTAGCCCGTAGACTACCAATTCACAGATTTGGTTGATCGTGAAGAAGGCTCAGTATTCTTTGTTTCAACGAGAAAACTTAGAATATAAGTAAATAACCTCAGCAAGGTAAGATTGATACCCTTCTATAGATCAAAACAACGGCTTGATCTTAAGAAAAAGGGTGAAGGCCTGCGGATCTCTCAAAATCTTCCTCTTTATGTTGAAGAATTTGCCAAGATCTCCCCCCCTCTCTCTAAAATTCGTGGTTCTCTGCTCTGGAATTTGTCAGCACTTCACCAAAAGATCAGGTCTCCTCATTACCCGTGCATATGGATACTAGAGGGGTATTTATAGGTTTCGAATGCTATGTTTGCGGATAAGAATTCGTGATTTGAGTGTATCTTCAGTTAAAAATGACTTTTCCGTGTTTAGGGATGTTCCCAAAGCAGTTAAGAAGCTAATAGACCGCATGAATCATTAGAAGTCTATTAGAAAATGCATCGGGACATCCTTCCTGTGCGAGACACACTTTGTGTCTCGCACATGAGTACGAGACACATGTGTGTCTCGTCGGCGAGACACATTATTGTGTCTTGCAGGTGAGACACATTGATGCATGTCTCGTTTCGCGTTTCGTCGATTTGTGCGTTCCATCACTTCTTCGTTCTATCTTTTCACACGTTCCTTTGCTTCCTTTTGGCATCAAATGATCTTATTTGACTCAGATGATTACAGTTGACTTGGTCCAATGGTTCAGGCAAGTTCGACCAGTTTAGGCGGACTTCAAAACATGCAGCAAAGAACGAGTCATAACTTTCAAACGGTAAGTCAGAATTAGACGAATTATATATGAAAATCGCATATTTTTTCAAGACGGGGCCGACCAAACCAATTGAAGTTTGATTTATCTTTGTTTGTTTTCTAAATTCCCTTCGATTTGAGAGATATTAATATTTTTTATCAGTTTTGAGCTTCTTTACAATCTATAGGCAATTTATATTGCCTACAATAACGATCCGTCATCTCCTTCCACAACTCCAATAGTATTACAATGCAAATCATCTGCTAAAGGGGTATTATTATCCACCACCCGAGGCTTGTTAATGTAAAGTTTGCGATAAACCCTTGTAATGAATCCTTCATTTTTCTCTTTTAGCATCACTTTACTAAGTTTTCTATATTCAAGAGCTCTTTTATTTTCAAGAGAGGAGGTCGAGATGCCTCCATTGATATAGGGTTGTTCCTCGTAGCTTTGACCTTTTCTTTAAAAACCTGTCTCTTTTTTCTTGCTGACTTTAGGTCTGCCTTGATTGGTATAGAGTTGTTCAGGTTTTGACATTGAATCTTCATCATCTATTATAGGCAATGGGATTTCTGGTAAGGTTGACTCTCACCTTGGTATTAAAACTATATTAAAACTAGCATTACCCTGCTAGATTTTCTATCTTCAGCAAACAGATGCTTCTTTAAGTGGGATGGTGGAGATTATTTTACTTAACATGTGGATAGGAAAATGGTGTTGGATTTCTACTTTTTCTCTTCATTATGGTTGGTGGAGTTGAAGGGGAAATCAACTCTTTCATATGGATTACATGATGTGGCACCTTTGAAGGTGTCCCTGGTGATGATGAATCCTTCATAGAGTGATATGATGATGGTATATAAAGAACAGCATAGGATGGCAATGTTAGAGTGTCCATGCACTCAAGTAAAGCTTCTTCATCTACTTGACTAACAGACAACATACTGGCAGATTGTCTTCCTTTCTTGAAAATTTTAAGCATTATCTATCATTTCTTAAACTTTATCTTTCAAGACAAAATATTCTTCCAAAGCATGCCCTGGCATGCAATGACACATACAATATCATCCGTCATCGTGCCTCTTAGTATTTTTATTCACGTGGTGAGGTTCATGTACTTCTACAAGCTTCATCTTAGTCAATCCCTTAAAGAAATCCTCAACCACTTCTTTGGGGAAGGAGTACTCCCTTTCAAGTCTATCTTTCAGACTTCTTAGCTTCCCAACACCATTAAACTTTGAATTCTTTGACTGGACATTGACCTCATTTGGTTGTATTTTTATATATTCTGTTGCTACAGATGTCTCTATCACATGCTTATCCTTATCAGGGGTGTGATCTTTCTTTCCTTTGTCAAGCGCATGTTCAAAGAATGTATGGTTTTCTCTATCTATTCGACAATTCAAATGATTGAGATAATTTTCTATATCATTTGATTTAGATGCTAACTTTTCAAAAGTCACAGTCCATACCCCTTGAAGGTGAACTGTCATTTCTAGTCGAAGATTGTTCATGCACATCCTTATAGCCTTTGGTTCTATGATTGGCTGAGGATAATGGTGACTCAAATTTCTCCATTCGTTAATAAAATCAGATGCCCTCTGATTATGGGCTTACTCTGCCCGGTTAATTTAGTGATGCCCATAGTCCTTTGAGTATTAAAGCGTTGTAAGCAGGCTTCTTGCATCTGCTCCCAATTTCTTATTAATCCAGGTAAAAACTTGCTATACCAAGTGAATGCAGGACCTGAAAGTGTTTGACTATCTTAATAGGAGGGCTTCATTGTGAGCGTTATCTTGGCATGCTGCTAGAAAGTGAGTGACGTGCTTATGTGGTGAACCATTTTCATTAAATTTGGTGAATATATATATATATATATACTACTAGGGAGAAGTGTTCCTAAGGTGACGCCTTAGATAATTATCTAAGGATACAGCCTAAAATCATATGATTGAGCTATATTATGGATGATCTACTCTGTTAAACTTGATCTACTTATTCTAAAACTCCAACACACCAAGTTTAGGGTGAACCCGTCGTCGTTTGACCCTTCATCTACTCGTATCA
>BQKN01000682.1:116441-131773 GCA_022839385.1 Asparagus kiusianus | reverse complement strand
TGAGCCGTGCAAAAAGTTTTATTCATTCGAAACCGTTAAAATTACGGTGAGTGGATGAAGGGTCAAAACATGACGGGTTCACCCTAAAATTAGTGTGTTTAGGTTTAAGAACGTGTAGATCAAGTTCAATGGAGTGGATCGTAAAAAAAGGGAATGATGTGATTTTAGACTGCGTCCTTAGGTGAGAATCTAAGGTGTCACCTTAGGAAAATATTTCCATATATATATATATATATATATATATATATTGCAAGGAAGGGAATCATGTCAATCTCAGTAGGATAAGGATTCGTATATCCTGGTTTCATTGCATACAGGTTTTCCATTAACTGTGCCCTGACCCCTTCAGTGATAAGTCTTTATACTTTATCAAGTGAAACTGCAATTGAGTGATTTTGAACAGCTGAATCATTATTTTGAACAGAAGGATTTAAAAAGTTTGTGCCCTAAGTTGAGCAATTTCTTCTTCTTTTTGTTGGAGATCTGTTTGGGGTTGACACCAACTTATCATCATGTGACATTTCATCAGTTGTTAAAACTTGTTCTGTAGTTAATAGATTAGGTTCATATTCTTTTTCTACACTACCAGTGGTATCATTAGAGTGAGAATAAGAATAAGAAGAAGCAAATGGTTCATTATCATTATTTTCATCTTTAAGAGATGCAAATCATGTTCTTGACTAACTTCTTGTCACAAGTCAATGATTCACTACAATAGTACGTGTCTTTTTAGAGTATATATCTTCATCACCAGTCACACTAACATGCATGACAGTCATGACATGACTGGGAGAAGGTTTATTTTAATATGCACTACGGTGATTTCACATAATTGCTCACGTAACCAACAGACTCGCCTTCTATCTTCAGGGAAAAGATCATGGACTACCCTATCTTGAAAGAGCAGCCGATACTCCCTAGCCGTCAATCATCGTATCACTACATGATGCCCTCCTGGTGTCAATGCTGGTTCATAGTGATGAGTTGGTTGTTGACAATACTGATTTTGATGGTGGGTTTTTTCATAATGTTGATAAAGAGGAGGGTCTTGTCTTTCATTTCTTTGAGAAATGACACGTTGCATATGTTGTTTGAAGAAGTATTGTCCTCCAGTCTCATGATGATTTGGTTCCGCAGAATGATACCAAGGAGACCTCTTCCTTCCTAATTATCTTCATTTGACTCGGACACATGGCTCCGAGAGGATAGAGTTGAATCATATTTATATTCATAACTTGTCGGTTTGCTTGAATAGAATTGATAGTACTAAGAACATGGAGCATCATTTTGGTGAGCCTTCGCTCTAGGCCTGCCTAGGCGAACATTAGAGAGGCTTGTAGAACATTGCTCTGATGTCTTCCTTGAGGGTTCATTAGCTTGAACTTGTTGCACTGGGGTAGACACTACCCTACTTGGGGTTCTTAAAAAAAATTCCTTCTTAATAAGGCCTCTCCACTTTTTAGGGTTGGACAATTGAAGGGGAGGGAACTCCCTATCATAAGAATTTTCTCCAAATGCCTCTATGTCTCGAGAGTATCCATTATGAGGGAAATGCCTTTGAGCAACATAGAGCCTCATTTCAACTAAAGAGGAATCTACGCTTTCTTCTATCACTTCCTTACACTTTCGAACATGAAAAGTGGGTGGCTTCTCCTTGTTGTTAAGGGTATCTTTAGGACCCTCATGGATGACAATACCAAGGGACGCTCCTCATGTTTGCATTAAGCTTTTGGGTATTAGCAATAGGAGCTGGGACTGAGGGTGATTTCCTCATCCGTTTCTTCATAGCCTTCATCACCACAGGAGTAAAGCCATCATCACCTTCATAGGAGCCTATACACCTTCAAGCTGATATTAGGTTTGTATGAGGGTAAGTATCCTCGAGTTAGATTTTATTGCTAAGGCTTATGATCACATGATAACATCAATGTATCAAAATTGACATGCACCCTCAAGAATTTGGTTAATATAAATGGGGTGAGACATGTGTTTTGTGTTGGATTAACAAATGGTGCATATTGTGACGCCCTTAGGTTCACACAAGGCTGTAGTCTAAGGTAAAACCAGAGATGTCAAACCTGTCATGCACCCACACTGTGCATAAACATATTTTACCAATCACAGCAATATCCTCTAGTGGAACCAAATATAAGTGCAGGTACAAAACATGTAAAATAAAGGGAATAAATATAATAGACATGATATAGAAGAGATATCTCATAAAAAAGAATCATGTCTCAACTATAATATATATCTGATATCTGAATAATGAAAATATCTCAACATGAATCAACTAAAAATCGTACTAATGCACACTGCCTTTACAATATGAATGAAACTCAAAACTACAGTGGAGTCTCTACAAGTAAAAATACACGATGGCGACTATGCCAGAACTCCGTCACTCTACGGCTCTTCGAAACTCCGAACTATCTAAAAAGTAATTTAAAAGAAAAAGAACAACAACAAGAGCGTCGGAGCGCTATAGTAAGATTACCTCCATCCTCTCCTAGGGAAAGGGCTGCTAGATGGAGTAAAGGTTCTATCTATTAAGTATAGTCTACCTAGATTCATTTTCCCGTATCTAAGTGGGATTAACATTTAGAAATCTATAACATGAGACGTAGTACGTCGAGCAAAATAATCCAAACAAGGAAACCCTCATATATATACTATATATCTTAAATTGTAGATATCTAAACATTAATACCGAACTAAGAAAAGATAATCTAATAAAACCAACAATTAGAAATCCATAACACGAGACTGTTACGTCGAGCGAAATAATCCAAACAAGGAAACCCTCATATGTATACCATATGTCTCAAGTTGTGAATCTCTAATCATTGATTCCAACTAAGAAATAAAGAAGGCAATAAAAGAAATAAGACATCAACACATAGTATTTATAATATCTTCCACTATCACTGAGGAGATAGAATAAAATACCAACACATAATTTTGTATACTTTCAAAAGCAACGTATCTCGGTCATATAGCTCAATGTAGGTCGTATTCATAATCTACATCTGCCACACTTAGGCTATCAAGTAATTATCTCAGTGCAATGGACTACCCTGTAGGTATCCTGAACTGTGTACACAGCTCATTAGTCTTATCGCGATCTCAGTGCGTAACATGAGTGCGGGACGGACTACCAAATAGGCATCCTAGAAATATGGCTCACGAGCCTCATCACACCCTAGTGCGGGACGGACGGCTAGAACAAGCCTCCTAAAATCTAATTCAATGGCCTGTACATGTGGAATATCGAC
Source organism: Asparagus kiusianus (assembly GCA_022839385.1). Taxonomy (NCBI): domain Eukaryota; kingdom Viridiplantae; phylum Streptophyta; class Magnoliopsida; order Asparagales; family Asparagaceae; genus Asparagus; species Asparagus kiusianus. The sequence continues at coordinate 128,498 of BQKN01000682.1, read as the reverse complement.
GTACTACCTCATGTAGTACTGAACTGAGCTCATCAACGATATCCACCTAATATAAATCTTTGTATCTCTGGTATGTTGACGCACTATCCCATATAGTACTAATCTATACTCTTCAACGATATTCATCTTATGTATAAGCCGTGTATATCTGGTATGTCGACGCACTATCCCATATAGTACTGAGCTGTGCTTATCAACGACATCCAACATGTATATGAACGATATCTAATTCAAATATGATCAAATCAAAATTTATCAAAATATGATCAAATCAAAATTTATCATAATACCCTTGGGATTCTCAAATGTGTAACACAACATATTCATGACTATATGTGTAACATCAAAAGGCTCAAAACTCCGTGAACGCATCTCAAAACGGCGCAACACAGCTCCACAAAACGAGTAGGAAAATAGATAGGACTTCTATTAGTAAAACGAGCATATCTTTCTTTAGAAACACTATTTTTACAAATGGTTTTCTATTTTAAAAACTAGATTCATATATCATCCAAATGGCATAAGGTTGGTTCAGTTTGGAGTTAATTTTTTATCCCAAATCTCCTGTTAAACATTATACATGTGCAGCAGTTTTTCTATAGGATATGTTATTCATAAACATAACATATCTTTCTCTATACAAATTCTTTTTAAGAACAGTTTTCTGTTTTAGAAACTAGATACATATATCTTTCATTTGGAACTAGTTTGGTTAAATTTGGAATTTGTTTGCTATCTAAAAATATCAGTTAAAGATTATACAAGTGCTACAGTTTTCTGCAAAAAAAAATATATATTTAGTACATCACTTAAATTTCTCATATATAAATAAAATTATGAATAACCCTAATGATCATGATCATGATACTATCATAAACAGTAAGAAAAGATTACTAATTTAGCATTGATTTAAGATTTACCAAAAAATCTGACTTTTAACACCTCGGGTTAAGATTAAAGCATGAAAATACATATTTAACATCATATTAATCATCTACACTAGTTATTTAACTATAGGGATGAGTTTGGATGAAGATAATCTTGCCTCAAATGTCATTCTAAGCTTCTAAGATAAACAGTAAGCAATCCACGAGCATAAACAACCCGTTCTCCCTTGTCACACGTCGAAGATCTCGCCCTCGTATCGGTATTGTGCTCCACAAAGCTCTCAAAATTCATAAAAAAATATCTAGGATTTTTGAGAGGAGAGGGTGGCTGCTAAGGTTCATAGATATAATAAAAGAGAGGAATTTTCGTAAAAAACACAGGTATTTATAGAGACAAACCCAAAACAAACCTGTTTGACCCAAACCAACCTAGTCTGACTAGGAAAATAACATTCGGTATTTTGACCATAACTTTCACGTCCAACCTCGAAATGAGATGATATAAGATTTTTTGGAAATATCTTGAAGAGACCTACAACTTTTGTCTTTTAAGTTTTTCTATATTCCAACTGCTTCAGTGTATAAAATGCATATACTTTTAACTAGTCGTTTTTTCTAGATTCAGGCCCGTGCACGTGTGCATGATATCACTTCTATATTCACATATATTCATTGAATTGATCTCAAATCAATTCCTATCATACTCAAATATTAATAAATATTATTTTTTTATAATGCAACACATTTATTATTTATTACAAAATATTTAAATTTTTGGGGTTTTACACATATACTCTCAAATTTACATGAGGTGATGTCATCCTCACCTTAGTTTTTGTGTTGGATTAACAGAGGGTGCATATACTCTCAAATTTACATGAGGTGATGTCATCCTCACATTAGTTCTTATTTATATGAGGTACTATTTTTCACATTGGTTTTGCTTTATATGAGGTACTATCCCTCACGTTGGTTTTGATTTATATAAGGTACAATCATACTCACAATAGGTTTCATTGCTAAGGCTTGTTGAGCTCATCAAATTTAACAACTACAAGGGGAAGGTGTGCCTCTCTGAATTAATTAATATGGAGGGCCTATCTTCATTAGTTGTGATTTATACAAGGTATTATCCCTCACATTAGTTTTGATTTATATAAGGTACTATCTTCCTCACAACAAGTTTCGTTGATAAGGCTTGTTGAGCTCATCAAATTTAATAACTACAAGGGGAAGGCGTGCCTCTCCGAATTAATTAATATGGATGGCCTATCTTCATTGGTTTTGATTTATTTGAGGTACTATCCTCACATTTGTTTTAATTTATATGAGGTACTATCATCCTCACAATAAGTTTCATTGATAACGCTTGTTGAGCTCATCAAATTTGATAACCACGAGGGGAAGGTGTGACTTTTTGAATTAATTAATACAGAGAGCTTACCTTCAAGTTAACTTGTATATGAGCTATAGGTATTCTCACGTTAATTTCACTTTCAAAGCGTATCAAAAGATATTAAACCTTATGGTTTGTTGAGACATAGAATTTTTATGCGCCTACATAGATGTTTTTCTCATGCAAAATAGCAAGAAAGACTTGGTTGGGGATGATTTGTCATGGCTCTCTAACTACAAAGACAACCCTGATTTTTAGACTGGATGAAATCGGCAACGGAGACGATGAGACTAGAAAACTTGGGATTGTTTTTGTGTGGCTGTATGGATGCTATGGAACGGTAGAATCCAAGGCGTTTTTGGAAAGGATAGAAGTGATGGGTTAAGAATTATGAGAGAGGCTAAGATATACATAGCCTTTAACTGTAATATATTGAAGCTAAAAGTCATGCTCATTGCGTCGATAGTAAACTCAATATGGATCCCTCCTCTTATTGGTTTGTACAAAATCAATGTTGATGGAGAAGGGAGAGAAGGTCAATGTGTAGGGGGGTCGGGATGTGTAGTGAAGGATATGGATTGTAGTTTCATCGCTAGATTTTCAAAAGACACTAAATGAGTTGTTGAGGTTGTAGTATGTAAGGTTCTTGCTGTAAAAGAGGCACTAATTTTTAATTGTAATTGAACTTTTAAAAGTGGTTATTAAAGTGGGTAATTCAGTGGTAGTTAATGCAATTAAGCACTCGTATAGGGAGTTATATGAGCTCGGTGGAATGCGAGAAGATAATAAAAGATAAGGTCAGTGACTGCAGCATTTCGCAGCATCTAGGAATTGTAACAAAGTTGCTCACAATTTGCCTGCAAGAAATTTAGACCTCTCTCATATGGTTGGATGGATGGAAGAAGCACCTGATGATAGTATGCATTTTCTTTTCGCTGATTATCTTAATTAATGAAATCTTATAATTTTCCATCAAAAAGATCAGAAAGAAATACTTGTATAAACTAACTAAGAGAAACAGTATATCCAACAAAAGGTCACTTGCTGACGATAATCTTTTCCCAACCATGATTAATTATGATTGTTTAGTCAAGAAAATTATTTTGATGGTCAAATATAATAAGAGTACATAATCTATTTCTACAAAATTTAACCGCGTAAAAAGTCTTCTTCTCGCAAACAAAAATATCTAGACCTCAAAACTTTAAAAACACATAACAAAAATAAATTAAAAATAACTCTCGCACCCATCCAACATGCCTTAAATAAAAGAAGAAGAAACTCGTCATCTCAGGTAGAATCTTTACATTTGCAAAACCAACCCCTCCCGCTATTATTACTATCTTTGTAGTCAACCCGCTCCTCTTTTCGTCTCCCCTCACAAAAGAATCTCCCAGGATGTGTCGTTCCCATCGCTACCCCTCAGCCACGTAAATACAAAACCCACCTCTCAAACAAACCGAGCCCTCCCCCGCTCTCTCTCTCTAAAAAGTCTTCCTCTTCCTCTCTCCTCACCAAAAAACAAAAAAAAAACCCAAAATCCCAAAATGGGGGTCGTAGAAGAAGCCCACAACGTGCGCGTGATCGGGCGCGGCGGCCAGACCATCGTCCTCGCCCACGGGTTCGGCACCGACCAGTCAGTGTGGAAGCACCTCGTCCCTCACCTCCTCGACGAGTACCGCGTCGTCCTCTACGACAACATGGGGGCTGGGACCACGAACCCCGATTACTTCGACTTCGAGAGGTACTCCACGCTCGAGGGCTATGCCCTTGATCTTCTTTCGATTCTTGAGGAGCTCAGGATTGAGAGTTGTATCTACGTCGGCCACTCTGTCTCGGCGGCGGTTGGGGCCCTGGCGTCGATCTCCAGGCCGGATTTGTTTCGGAAGATCGTCATGCTTGGTGGGTCGCCGAGGTCAGTTGATTTTGGGGATACCCATTTGGGATTTTTGGAGCTTTTATTGGGTTATTTTTTTTTTTGGTAGATGATTGATGATGCCTCGTTACGCAGAACCTTTTGAATTTGGCGGAGGTGTGCGGTTATGGAAGAGATTATGCCTTTAATACTGTAGTTTAGGTGGGGTTACCTTTAGCATGATATCTGCCATACTAATTTTGGGGGACATTGATTCACCTTTTCGTACTCATTAGCCCTTAAGCTGCCCGTTCAGTTGGATGTCACTGTACTTGCTTTTGCTTTTCTCTTCGATCAGTGTGAACCTCTTTTTCATGATGGCGTACTGATGCCCCCAAAACTGATACTTCTTGAGACCCATAACTCAAAAGGAAGTTCCCATTTCTCATATTCAGTATTTTCGCTAGGACTACATTTAGTCAATGATCAACTAATTATAGTTTAGGTGGGTTGTTTGTGTGTCTTTTGTTGAATTTTAATGGGGAGAAGAATATGGTTTCAGATTCAGTGTTTCCGCTATAATTAAGTACTTGAAGATCGGATAAGGCCTTGTGGAGAGCACTGACGAGTCCCTGAGGGTAATCATTAATCACCTTTTTTTTTCCTAATCCCTACTTCTTGGTGTATGCAATGTTTTAAAAAACATTCTAAGCACGTGCCTAGGCCTTAGCGGTACTTACGCCTCCCGCCTATTGGGGGTTTTACTCCTCCCTCCTGAAGAAGAAGAACACCAGGATTTAATGTGGTTCGGTTGACCAACTTCAGCCTACATCCACGGGGCACAATACGAGAAATTACTATGAAGGGGGGAGATCCTTAGAAGAGGAACCACTCATCTCTCATCTCCAAACCTCTCAACCTCGCATACGTGGCCACCCTCACATATTCTCTACAAAACCCTAATCTCCTACATCTCTTCTTCTTGGTTTTCCTCCAATAAAGTGTGCGTAGGAATAGGGAAACCAAAACTCTTTCTCTAGCTTAACTTCTCAATTTAAATAGGATACAAACGCCTCATCATGATGATACCCCATCTCCTTATCACAGTAAACTTCTAACCCTATCCAACTACATGACGTTACATAAAGAATAAAAAACACAATCTCAACAATCTCCACCTTGGATTTGATCCCCAAGCTACATTAAAGATATAATATTTTCGTCTTTAATCTATGCTTCTTTTGCTAGCGTCTTTTATTGTTTTGCACTTAAAAGCAAAGCGCCTCCACCTGCGCTCGGGGTGCCTCATAAGTCTCGTCATCGCCCACCACTGTAGCCCCACCTCTTTTGCATGCTAAAGAGATCTTCATCACCTTCTTTTCCGAACTGAGTTTGAAATAGCCCTCTGCTTATTGTTCTCATGCTCCATCTACATCGTTTGCCTGGGACCATATTGGTGTGCATATCCTACATGATAAGAGCTAATTACATCCATTTATCTCCTCCATTTCGTGGCTTGGACTAGACATGAGCACTCAGTGGACATGAGCGCTCATCGTTCTACACCTCCCACGGTCCAACACCACTATCTCCATCTCCATGCGTGTCACTCACCCGTGGCTATTTGCAATCTCTACCTAATCCGATACTATCCTCGGGGCTACACGCATTAACCATCTCCTACTCCTACGATGACTCTAAACAATTGCATGACGACGACTCTACCGCTAGAACCATGTTTGACTCTAGTACATCAATCTCATCCGTTGCATACTCCGTTGTCTGCCATCAGATTTGTCTCGCCACCATCGTCTACGTTTCCTGACCAATCCGAGCACAATCTGGAAAATCTTATCCTCCCATTGCCTTCAAAGCACCCAAAAATCCAGGGATTGACTCCTAGATTGTGAAAATATGCTTTTGACTCACCAACCTGTCGACAAATCAACTTGGACCATTGGATTTGATTTAAAAATAAATTTTAAATCATAAATCCTATCATCAAACACCAAACAGCAACGGGAGCTCCTAACGCCAGATCCCTTTTTGTCTCTTTCTCCCAAATTCACGTGAACTCTCACATGTTTACTTTTTCCCCTCCTCACACGACTCTTTCCAGGGAACCCAATCATGCCTTTGTTGGCTAAACCACCACCTTCGCAACCTATCTGTTTCCAAACTTTGCCACTGCTACTGACAACAGCCGTCGCAGAACCAATACACTACTTGCCACCGAGATCTCTAGCGATCCTCCTGCTGTTGTGCCTCCCTTATTGGGCGTTGTTTGACCCTCCATTGCTTCTTGGTCCTCAAGGCCATTAACTTCCTTAAGCCCCATCGGTCGTAGCCGTGCCCTTTTTGCTGCCTTCGATTGCCTGTGTTTTGGGTGTCTGTAACCCATAAGTGTTTTCACTATGAGAACACCTACAAAGAATTCTGTTGCTCGTCAGTATAGATTGACGTGCTTCCCTTCGCCAACAGGATCACATCGCTCGAGCCTCCACGATTCCTCGAACCTTTCTGTGATGCCACTTGTTAGGGATTTTACAAAGCATTTGAGATTTCACGGCGTTTGGTTGACTAAATTCGACCTATGTCCACAGGGCACAATGCGAGAAATTCACTGTATAGAGGGAGAGTCTTACATGAGGAACCAATCATCTCTTGTTTCTCAACTATCAACCTCACAGACGTAGTCATTTTCTCATATTTTCTTGAAAGCACTAATCTCTGACATCTCTTCTTTTTAGTTTTCCTCCAATAATAGAAGACTACATATAGAGAAACCAAAATTCTATAGATAGCTTTACTTCCCAGATTGAATAAGATACAAACTCATCATGATGAAACATCGTCTCCTAATCGTGATAGAGCTCTAACCCTATCAAACTATATAAAAGACACAATCTTAATTCTCAACAAAAAGTTTTGGTTTCTCTATATATAATCTTTTATTATTGAAGGAAAACCAAGAAGAAGAGACGAAGGAGTTAGAGTTTTGGAGAGATATAAGAGCAGCTACGTATGTGATGTTGAGAGATTGATTGATAGAGATGAGTGATTCCTCTTGTAAGGTTCTCCATCTACATAGTGGATTTATCGTACTGTACTCTGTAGATGTAAGTTAAAGTTGGTCGATCGAACTACGTTACATCTCGGTTTTCTTCTAGGTTGTGCCTAGGTCTTGGGAGCCCCTTCGAGGGCAAAGAAGCTTATACGGATTGCACCGCATAAAAAAGGAGTATATTGCTTGTTAGGTGTAGTAATGGATGAAAAGAATGAGCCATGTGGAAATAGATTGGACCAAACCTGGATATACATCGAGGATAGGATTTTAAATTTTCCAAAAGAAACTTCCCTTTCTTGATTTAGAGAACACTTCTTGACTATCTTCTTCGATAGTAGACTTGAGAGCAATAACATGAGCTGCTTTGCTCATTAGACCACACCATAAATGTGAAAGTGGAAGTATGTGCATTAAGTGATGGGCACTGTTGAAAAAAGTCCTGCATTTAGCCACTTAAGCGCTTCGCAAGGCGGAAGGTGCCTCACCACTCCTCTTTTATCATAAGCGGTCAACAAAAACAAACATGGCGTTTTCTGCTCGAAAACGCGGTAGAAAGCTTGTAAAATCACTGTTAAGCACTTACAACTCTAAAAAAAGCTTAACAATGCTTTGAAAAATATAAATACGAGTTTATATATCCCGAACCTGAATGTGGCCCATTTTCTTAAGTAAAACCCTTTGATTCTCTCTCTTCTCTCTACTTCTGCGACTCAAGACAAAAATAAACCCAAACCCTAACTCCCGCTCTAGCCGCCACCTCATTACCTCCAGCTAGCTCCGCCACCTCCCACCACAAAATCTGCCCCCAAATCCCTCTCCAGCAAGCTCCGCCTTCATCATCACCACCACAACATCACCATCTTTCGAGCTCCTCAGTGAAGCTCACCATCACCAACCACCACAACATCACTTTCTCTTGAGCTCCTCATCGAAACTCACCATGAGCATCGTCATGTCCAATCAAAGCTCCTCCACCTCCTCCAGTCAAAGCCACTTCCTCACAATTATCTCCTTCGACAAATTTATACATATTCAAACTAGACCGCTTTTTTACTTGGCACTTTGTGTCGTCTTTGCCGCTAAAGCCCCAAGATGTCCAGCTGATGCCTCACCGCTTCGCTCTGTTTTCCGCTTTCCGCAACCTTGGTGATGGATGCATGTAGATATTAACTCATGCATCTGTATACTGACACGTGTTTTTTGGGGAATTTTTGGCAGCATTGGATTTTAAATGTTTTATGTTTTTGTCCAACAAGCTGTCTTAGACGCCTATATATTACTATTTATCTTGTCACTAGGATAGAATTGGATGGATCTAATATTATTTTCTGAGAAAGGAACGTGTGAAGCAGTTCAAGCAACATTCATTAGCCTACAATTAGATTAACAAGATAGGAAGATATCCTGTTTATTTCCTGATGCAACATGTGATGCATGAGAATAGATCCTCTTGATTATATCCTGGTGGGTCTACTACAAACTTCTCACCGAAAAGAGGCATAAAAATTCAGTCTCCTTGGTTGCTCACGTTTTCCATAATCCATGACTTTTACATGTACTGTCGAATCATTTATCGCGGGTACTTCGCTTAGAAAAACCAATCTTGTTGATTCTTGTCATTCATAATTCTTAGCAGTGGGAAAATATCAATGCATCAGCTTTTAAATTTTTACTTTTAGTTTCCTTTCTTATATTCCTGATATATTTGATGCACCATTGATGCCTTTAACTGTAATTTGCTCATAACTTGCGCAGTTATCACCTCACAGCATGCCCACACTACATGTAGCCCTAAACTTGATATGATGCACTAAATCAGGTTGATTCTCTATTTTGCACTATCCTTTGCCATGTTTCATGCTTCGTTCTGCCCTTTGCCAATCCTTCTCATGCTGCTTTGTATGTTAACTTTAATTCACTCTTTTCCTCATATCTTTCCTCTAGCTTTTGTGGATCACCTGTGATTGTTTCAATTCCTACTCATTTCTATTTTTCCCCCTTACCAATTTCACATCCATCTGATGCCTTATACTTTACCGAAATTGCTCTTTTTTCCTTTTCTCTTGTTTAATCATCTGCTGGGGTGTTGCAGATACTTGAATGATGAAAACTACTTTGGGGGCTTCGAACGTGAAGATCTAGAACAACTCTTTGAGGCCATGCGATCCAACTACAAGGCATGGGCCTCTGGATTTGCACCATTATGCATTGGAGGAGACATGGAATCTGTAGCAGTTCAAGAATTCAGTCGTACTCTCTTCAACATCCGACCAGACATCGCCCTAAGCGTGCTACAAACAATTTTCTCCAGTGATTTAAGAACAATCCTAGGACTCGTCACTGTCCCTTGCCACATCCTCCAAAGCACCAAAGACCTCGCGGTGCCAGTCGTTGTGTCTGAGTATTGGCATAAGAATCTTGGAGGTGAATCCATTGTTGAGGTTATGCCTTCGAATGGACATTTACCGCAGTTGAGTTCTCCTGATACTGTGATCCCTGTGCTTCTCAGGCACATACGATATGATATCGAGGTTTAATTTTCAAGCCTTGATTTCAGTGAATGGGTACATTTGACATGGTCACCTAAATTAGATGGTCATGGTCATGTAAGTTGGATGGTGTATGTAATTAGCTAGTGTGCTTCGTCAAATTTCTATGACTACGTAGATCTGTTGTATTGGTCTAATAAGGTTTAGCAGCAATGTATGTATATTAAAGTTACTGGAAGTCCCTTGTGCAATATATCTTCGCTACCTTTCTTTTATGCGAGTACTTCTTAAAACTTAATATTTGTGAATGTTTACCGTTGGGTTACGAACGGTTAGTGTTGCATTTGTTAGTGATATTTACATGTGTTTCTGGCCAATTTCTGCTTGTTGCCATGGCTTGTGTAGTTGTTTGTTTAGATGGGTTAATTGCGGATAGACCTCCTGTAGTGTCACCCATTTTGCGGATGGACTCCCTGTAGTATTGTCCATTTACTGACCGTCCCTCGTAGTTCTTGTAGTTCTAATTATGCGGATAGGCCTATGTACTATTTGCTCAAGTGCTGATAGTCTCTCATAGTGAACGTTTTTTTTTTAACTCTCCTAAGAGCAAAAGATGATAAGCAATTGGGCATCCATCTCTAGTAATAGAACTGCAAGGGGTCTATCTGCCTCTATAGAGCTTTTTTTCCAATTTCAGAGAGTCAACAAAATTTCATTCAAGGGCCTATTTGCACAATTAGAAGGGCCAATCCGCAATGGGGTTGATGTTAAGGGGGCCTATCTGCACTTAACCCTATGTCGGATTTAGTGATTATGGACAAGTCTCTGTTACTAATCTTATGCAGCAGTTTGTTTCTATATAATTGGAGTCAAGTGATAAGTGATAGACACAAGTATCAAGTTGAAAAAATAATATCCAATATACAGAATAGGATTTATGCATATATAGATTGTTTCCTCTTGGAAAAAAATTACACTTGCAAGTTTGTTAATTTTGCAGTTTTTCATTTCGCTACAACGCAAATTTAAAAGTAATATTCTTTTTTCTTTAAAAAATGTAGTTGTGATGAGAGAAACAGTAAAAGTTACAATCGTTTTGTAATTGTCACCTGTAATTTTTGCACACCATAATCCATGACTTTTACAATATGTATTGTCGAATCATTTATCGCGGGTACTTCGCTTAGAAAAATCAATCTTGTTGATTCTTGTCATTCATAATTCTTAGCAGTGGGAAAATATCAAAGCATCAGCTTTTAAATTTTTACTTTAGTTTCCTTTCTTATATTCCTGATATATTTGATGTACCTGTCATTGATGCCTTTAACTGTAATTTGCTCATAACTTGCCCAGTTATCACCTCACAGCAAGCCCACACTACATGTAGCCCTAAACTTGATACGATGCACTAAATCAGGTTGATTCTCTATTTTGCACTATCCTTTGCCAAGTTTCATGCTTCGTTCTGCCCTTTGCCAATCCTTCTCATGCTGCTTTGTATGTTAACTATAATTCACTCTTTTCCTCATATCTTTCCTCTAGATGTTGGATACTTATTGAGAAAAGGCAATTTTGTCTTTGTGTTTTAGTCCCACATCGGAAATTGAAAAAGAATTTTCTCTCCCTCAACCCTATAAATGCACACCCCTTTTTCACATTCCAATGAGAAGAAGAAAAGGAAAAAAAAATAAAACTTTTCTCCTCCCCTTTGGTTTTTAAAGAAATTGTTTTTCCCTCTATAATTTTTGTTATTAATTTTATGGGCAATCTTCTTCATCTGACCTGAAGCTCTGTACTCTCGCCCGAGTACGGAGGCCGGCCGTTTCCAGGGGATTTTACCGCTAGGGGGAGGGAACCATTTGCGCCAGGGCGATAGGCGGGTTCTCAATCTTCTAGGGTAGTGATTACACGACTGGTTCCCGTCAGGCCTGATTTTTCTAACTTATCTTATTTATCTTTAGATTTAATTCTGATTTAATTTACATGCTATAACTTTGTTTTTATAAATTTCCAACAATCTAGAAGATTGATATATTCATAGTTGTTAATTTTTTTTAAATCCGAATTAAATTAAAAAAATTTTGAGAAAAAAAGTTCAGTTTTGGTTACTGTTCATCTGAAATTTGTAATTAAGTATTTCTGTTAATTTAATTAATTGCTATAATTAATTGCTTTAATTACTGTTACTTATTGCATTTATTACATTTATTTAATTACTGTTAATTTGTAATCAATTCTGCTAATTAATAGCTATAAATTATTCATGGACTTTGGAAATTTGCATCCTTTTTCTCTATCTCTTAGTCTGAGTAACTTTTGTTGGAGGCAACGTGCTTGTGTGGCCCCACCTTGTGAAATCATTG
>BQKN01000682.1:76006-93614 GCA_022839385.1 Asparagus kiusianus | reverse complement strand
CATTCTGAAAGCTATCTTAAGTGCATATTAATTGTCTTTATTTGATTTTGAATATCCTAGTAACATTGTACTTGATTAATTGCCAATATTTGGTTCGAATTACCGCTTGAATTACAAAAGTTCCAAAATGACCTACAAAAAATAGAAATAGATGACTGGAATTATGATTCGAGCACTTTGTTTCGAATCCAAATTCATTGGACCGAATTGAAATAGGACTATCATTTATCCATTTTCTCTCATGATTCTATAAGAGATTAATTAATTTATATTGTATTTAAGAAAAACTTTCCCCTTGATTTGTATGTCACATTTTTACAAATTCCGGAAGTGCCCTCGCACTTTGAAAAGTAGAGGAGAAGTTCTCACGCTTGGAAAACTCAATAAAAATGATCCTACAAATGGAAAAAATCAACGGGAATGTTCTCCAATTCTAGAAACTTAAGGGAAATAGTCTTATAGAAATAGTCTTATAGAAAAACTCAATAAAAATGATCCTACAAATGGAAAAAAAATCAACGGGAATGTTCTCCAAGGATAACTACTCACCAGTCTGGCTGAACAAAATAAACAGAGAACCACTAGTAAAAAAAATGAGCAAACTAGACGGAGCAGACTAGATGGAACTATTTTCCGTCTAGTTTGAGGCAAATTGACGAAAAAAATTCTGTCTAGTTTGCTCCATCTAGTTTGAGACAATTTAGACGGAATTTTTCGTCTAGATTGCCAAATTAGACGGAAGAATTATTTTTCTAAAAACTTTTTCAGTCATCTTATACGGAATTTCTATCTAAGATGCAACCTAGACGAAAATTCCATCTCGGTTTCCACAAAATAAACTAACAACTAACCTTTCCCCACACCCCAGGTCCAACTCATCAATCACCACCTTGGCATGTGCAACCCGCACATCCCACGAATCCCGATCGTCCATCTCCAAGTGTAGCCCAACGATCACAAGCCGTCCAGCTCATCGATCCACGACTCCAGCATCCCTCCAATCAAAATCAATCCCCTTCCTCTATAAAATACCAACCCCTCAAGCCCCATTCTCTCCTCATCTCAAGCGACCAAAATGCCCCCTGCTCCCTTTACCCTAATAAATCTATCAAACCCTCAAAACTCAGTCCCCCTGTTCTCAATCTCAAATGCCGCCTAAGGTGGAGAAGAAGCCTGTCGAGAAGAAATCTGTGGTAAAGAAGCCGGAGGAGGAGCACAAGTCGGAGAAGAAGGCAGAGAAGGACCCTGCCGACAAGAAGCTGGCCTACGAGGCCTCCCGCCTGGCCCGCTACAACAAGAAGCCCACCTCCTGTGAGATCCATACCTCCGTTTGACTCGTCCTCCCTAGCGAGCTCGCCAAGCACGTCGTCTCCGAGGGATCCAAGGCTGTCACCAAGTTCACTAGCACTTAGACTGCACTAGGCTAGGGCTTCGCTGGTGGGCGATTCGAGGATCTAGGTCTCGTTTTTAGCAATATTTTTTCTTGTTTTGTCACTGTTTAGTTGTTATCTCTAGTGTAATTACTTCCTTTTATGTCGTGAATGAAAAAAACGTACTTTTTTTTAAATATTCCTCTCGTGTTATGGATGGACTTGGATTGTTGGATGTGCTATTGGAAATGAATATTGATTATATTTGATTGGATGTGTTTATTAAATATATATTAATTACGTATTCATGTTTATATCATGAATATAATGTACACGGAATCAACATCTTTAAAAAATTTACAAAAAAAAATACAACCTAGACGGAATTTCCATCTAGGTTGATTCAACCTAGATGGAAATTCTGTCTAGATTTATATATAGCAACATAGACGGAAGATCCGTCTAGGAAGCAACCCAGAAGAAAATTTTGTATGTGTTACTTTCTAGATAGAATTTCCTTCTAGGAAGCAACCTAGACAGAAATTCCGTCTAGGTTGCTTTCTAGACGGAATTTCCGTCTAGGAAGCAACCCAGACAGAATTTTCGTATAAGTTGCTTCCTTGACGAATTTTAGTTATCCGTTTAGGATGATTTTCGTCTAGTTTGATCAACCTAGATTGATTTTCGTCAAGGTTGATCAACCTAGACGGAAATCTAAGCAACCTAGAAGGTTTTTTCCTTCTAGATTGCACGTTTTTCTACTAGTAAACATATAGCTCTGCCTAAGTCTCTAAAAAAATAAAAAGCCTCTGAACAAAGATCATGAGATGACAAGAGTACAAAAATCACCAAAAACAAAAACAAAAGCAAAACAAAGATAAAACCCTCATCACAACATAAAACCAATAACCTGAAGCCATAGCTTCTATTAAATCCTTAATCAATTCTTGAGCTGGCTTCATCCACCTTCAGTTCCCACCTTTGCACGGACCCTTGAGATGAATGTAAAGATACTTAACAAGAAATATATACATGCACATAAGATAAATATTTACTTGCAATTTATTTTATTAGGAAACTTTTTTAAACAATAATGCATTGTAATATAGTTCATACATATTACAATTATTTTCCACGAGATTGTCTGAGTATATTTATTGTTGTTTGTCTTCTATTTATTTGCTCATTTGAACCGGAGGCCCCGCCTACAATAAGATTTGGAATGTTGCTTTGAGTATCAAGATCAGTCATATCAAGCGCGACATTTTGTGTGTAGGAGAAGTATGGCTAAACATCATCAAATGTCCTAATTGGCTAATTGCAATTATCTTCATTTTCTTCATCATTTTTTCACTGTTATTGTGAAGAACAACGGATATTGGCTTCTTGTACAGAACCACCCAATCAATCATGACATTTAGATCTTTCACAAAGAAGCACTGATCCCCTTGTTCAGTGAAAATAAATTTCTCATTAAGATATATTTCTTTGTCGAGATTGACAAGTGTAAACATATAATGATCCTTTTGTATTTTTGAGGACACCATCAAACCTTAAACATCATGTAACTACATTGTTTTTGTGTACCAAAACCGTAGATTACCTCCACAATATCTTCTAATTGCCCATAATATAGTATGTCAACTAGAATTAAGTTTTGCTCTCTTGTACTTAAAAAAAAATTCTTGAGAAAAATAAACCATGACCACACAATTCTGAGTTACCCTCCTATCATCAGTCTCTTGTGTTTGGAGTTTATACCCATTGATGAGATGTTCATTATAACATCTTACTTTATAGAGAATATGTTGCGCATGAATAATAATTTTATTTGAGAATGTAGTGCCATCAAGAAGTGATTTTTTAGTCTAAGCCAAACAATATTAGAGAATTTAAGACAAGTTTAACTTAAAATTATATTATAAAAGTTCAAAACTAATTATACAACACTTACATCATTTTGAACCAATTAAGAAATTCTTTCTTATATTTTTTCTGAATATTATGCGTCCTACCGGTTATTTCATTCTTAAGCTTCTCCAGATGTCGCTTATTAATATAATATATAAGATTGTAGTGGTAAAAGTAAATGACCATATATCAACACTATATTACTAATTTTATTTGTTATCTTCAATAGTCTTGGAAAATATCAAGATTTTCCAATACATATGAATGAATTTGGTCTAAGAGAGATCTTGGATATTTTTCACGCTTCTTATCCTTAGTTGGTGCCTGATGTGCAGTTTTCTTCTTATGCATGTAACATGATGCAAACACAAAGCATTCTTTAACCACATATCCTCTAGTTATAAATCCTCCGGAGGGCTCGATTAGAAACGTTTTGTTTCATGGTACCCAAATATCTTAAAATTTTGAAAAAGAATTAATTATTATGAAGTACAGATAAGAAGTGCATATATAATTAATGAACGTGATGAAACTCCTAACCTTTCAATCAGATAGCTCCAATGATAAGTAATAGGACATGCGATTCTAGCATCTTTGGCAAGATGTTGGGTAAGATGGACCATGATCATAAAAAATAAAGGAGAAAATATTATTTCTATATTGCATAGTGTTACTTGGATTCAACTTCAAGTTTTTTAAACTCATCTACATCTATAACTTTAGAACATAATTTTTTGAAGAATCCACAATACTCAATAATAATCTTTAACGCTTCTTTCTCCATATTGTTATGGAGTGCAACCAGGAGCAATTAATAAAGAAGGACATGATAATCATGGATCTTTATACCTAAGAGTTTTCTCTCTTACACCTAGATATTATTCTATATGTTAGCAGAGTAACTAGCTAGTGACTTTACCGACTTGAGGATCTCACAAAATCTCTACATCTGCTCATTCGACATTGTAACACGAGACAGAGGCAACTTCAATTTTTTAAGACCAACATCTTGTACTTGCAAATCATTCCAAATATTCAATGCATACAAGTCTTGTCAAGCCTGTAGACCGTCCTTCAACTTATTGCTTTCTTATAGGAGGGTTGATATTATATTGTCGTAAATATTTTTCTCAATATGCATGACATCTAAGTTGTGCCAGATGTTAAGTTTTTGCCAGTAAGGAAGCTAAAAGGAGATACTAAATTTAGTCCATCCTCTAAGCAATTTTACGGGTTCATTCTCAACATGCACTCTTTGGACCATTCTCTTACATTTCAATGACTTTTTGTTCTTTTAGGAATCTCGTACTCCGAGCAGGTCATATTTAAAATATCGATTTTTTTTCCAAACCTTACTTTTGGATACCCCTCAAACAACATTACTATCTCAACTCCAGCCAGCTGACATGGCTTCTTTCTCGTCTCAATTGTGCCATCAAACATAGTAAACAATTTTTATACTTTTGACTCGAGGGCAATGACCTTCAATTAACCTAATAACAACTCTTTCAGCCATGCGGTAATTGAAGGGCTTCAAATTCCGGACCACATACATGTGACGCCCCTGGGTTCACACAAGACTGCAGTCCAAGGTGAAACCAGAGATGTCAAACCTGCTATGCACTCATACTGTGCATGAACACATTTCACCAATCACAACAATATCCTCTAGTGGAACCAAATAGAAGTGCAGGTACAAAACAGGCAAAATAAAAGGAATAAATGTAATAGACATGATATAGAAGAGATATCTCATAAATAAAAAAATCATGTCTCAACTATAATACATCTGATATCTGAATAATAAAATATCTCAACATGAATCAACTAAAAATCGTACTAAGGCACACTACCTTTATAATATGAATATGAAACTCTAATGTCTGAATGAAACTCAAAACTACAGTGGAGTCTCTACAAGTAAGAATACGCGACGGTGACTATACTAGAACTCCGTCACCTTGCGGCTCTCCGAAACTCCAAACTACCTGAAAAGTAATTTAAAAGAAAAAGAACAACAACAAGAACGTCAGAGCGCTACAGTAAGATTATCTCCATCCACCCCCAGGGGAAGGGCTGCTAGATGGAGTGAAGGCTCTATCTATTAAGTATAGTCTACCTATATTCATTTTCCTCGTATTTAAGTGGGATTAACATTTAAAAACCTACAACACGAGATGTAGTACATCGAGCGAAATAATCCAAACAAGGAAACCCTCATATATATACCATATGTCTCAAATTGTAGATATCTAAATATTAATACCGAACTAAGAAAAGACAATCTAATGAAACCAGCAATTAGAAATCCATAACACGAGACTGGTACGTCGAGCGAAATAATCCAAACAAGAAAACCCTCATATATATACCATATGTCTCAAATTGTAAATCACTAAATACCAAACCCAAGATCTAATAAGGAACAATAATATAAAGAAGACTAACCCATCTCAGAACCCAAATACCATGACATGTCAAAACCCACATAAGTGTCGTGTCCAGCCTATGTAAGTGTAAGTGTCATACTCAAGGTTTAAACAGGTGTCCAACACATGGACTAAGACTAGGTGTAGTGGATGCCCAATACATGGACTGCATATATAAATTGTCAAACACATGGACTGAATAATGAATGTCCAACACATGGATTGAATATAATGAATGTCCAACACATGGACTGAATATGATAAATATCCAACACATGGACTACACATAATAATTGTCCAACACATGGACTAAGTGAAATGTGTAGAAATCAATGAGATATATGAAAAGGATGCATATGCACTAATTTCATACGTGTCTCGGTGTGCAAACCTAAACTCATGTCCGCAAGCCATCTCACATATGACGATACATAAAACAATGTATTCGTGCCTATATGTGTAACATTAAGCGGCTAAAAACTTCGCGAATGCATCTTAAAACGGCGCAACACAGCTCCACAAAACGAGCAGAAAAACAGACAGGACTTCTGTTAGTAAAACGAGTATATCTTTCTCTAGAAATACTATTTTTACAAATGGTTTTCTGTTTTGAAAATTAAGTTCACCCATCTTTCAAATGGCATAAGGTTGGTTCAGTTTGGAGTTCATTTGTTATCTCAAATCTCCAGTTAAACATTATACATATGCAGCAGATTTTCTGCAGGACATATTGTTAGTAAACATAACATATCTTTTTCTATACAAACTCTTTTTAAGAATGGTTTTATGTTTTAGAAACTAGATACATATATCTTTCATTTGGAACTAGTTTAGTTAAATTTGGAATTTGTTTGCTATCTTAAAATATCAGTTAAATATTATATAAGTGCTACAATTTTCTGCAGAAAATATATATTTAGTACATCACTTAAATTTCTCATATATAAATAAAATTATGAATAACCCTAATGATCATGATCATGATACTATCATAAAAAGTAAGAAAAATATTACTAATCTAGCATTGGTCTAAGATTTATTATAAAAAATCTGACTTTTAACACCCAGGTTAAAATTAAAGCATGAAAACACATATTAAACATCATATTAATCATCTACACTAGTTATTTAACTATGAGGATGGGTTTAGATGAAGATAATCTTGCCTTAATCTCATGTGCAAGCCTCTGAAATAAACAACAAGCAATCCATGAGCACAAACCATCCGTTCTCCCTCGTCACACGTCGATGATCTCGCCCTTTTGTCGATATTTGCTTCACAAAGCTCTCAAAACTCATAAGAATAAGATCTAGGGTTTTTGAGGGGAGAGGGTGGCTGCTAGGGTTCATAGATATGATAAAAGAAGGGAATTTTCATAAAAAAACATAGGTATTTATAGAGGCAAACCCAAAACAAACATGTTTGACCTGAACCAGGAAACCTAGTCTGATTAGGAAAATAACATTCGGTATTTTGGCTATAACTTTCACATCCGACCTCGGAATGAGGTGATATAAGATTTGTTGGAAAGATATTGAAGATACTGATAACTTTAGTATTTTAAGTGTTTCCAGATTCTAACTTTTTCAGTGTGTAAAATGCATATATTTTTAACTGGTCGTTTTTTCCAGATTCAGGCCCGTGCACGTGTGCATGATATCACTTCTATATTCACATATATACATTGAATTGATCACAAATCAATTCTTAGCATACTAAAACATTAATAAATATTATTTTTTTCATAATACAACATATTTATTATTTATTACAAAATATTTATTTTTTTGGGTTTTACAATACAGGACAAGCATACTTATCCTTAGTAGACCAACCGGACAAATTAGCATAAGTTAAAAAATCATTATTGTTAACATTAGAATAGTGCGTAATCTAAACGACTCTTTAAAATGGGCATAATATGTCAATACACCCTCCAACCACAACTGTTTTAGCTCATCAATTAGTAGCTCTAAATAGATATCAATATCATTATCTAGTGCGTGTTTACCAGGTATCAATAATGATAGTATCATATATGACTGTTTCATACAAAGCAATGGAGTTAATTTATATGGTATTAATACAACTAGCCACGTAGACCAGCCTGAACTCATAACCCTAAATAGATTGAATCTATCACTAGATAGGTCCAGTCCGAACCACATACAGGACAAGCATACTTACCCTTAGTAGACCAACTGGACAAATTAGCATAAGCTAAAAAATCATTAATTGTTGACATTAGAATAGCATGTAATCTAAACGACTCTTTAAAATGGGCATAATATGTTAGTACACCCTCCGACTATAACTATTTTAGCTCATCAATTAGCATATCTAAATAGACATCTATATCATTATGCGGTGCGTGTTTACCAGGTATCAATAATGACAGTATCATATATGGCTGTTTCACAAATCAATGGAGTTAAATTATATGGTATTAATACAACTAGCCACATAGACCAGCCCAAACTCATAACCCTAAACAAATTGAATCCGTCTTCTAGTTTGGCATTTAGGCACTGGGCAGAGTGGCGGTCAGACTTAGCCTGCTCCATAGCACGATCCTTCTTTTGCCTCCCTCGTGACACCTCCTCGGATAAAAATTTTATCCTCTTGTTTAGCTCGTGGAGTTTGTGCTTGAGCCCATCAATCTCTACAACTTTCTGGCTATTTGAGGCCTTTAAGATGTCGACCATGCCCTCCCATACCTCCCTTTCCCTACGTCAATCGAC
The DNA here is from genome assembly GCA_022839385.1 of Asparagus kiusianus. Lineage (NCBI taxonomy): Eukaryota > Viridiplantae > Streptophyta > Magnoliopsida > Asparagales > Asparagaceae > Asparagus > Asparagus kiusianus. Next base: position 85,162 of record BQKN01000682.1, on the reverse strand, counting down.
CAATTCATTCTCCTTGGTCAGTCTTCTGGGTGGCTGACTCCTCCTGAATCTTAAAGAAGGAAGCTCGAACTTGTTCTATTTGGCGAAATACTTCTTGCTCTACTAGAGGCCCACAAACTAGATAGTTTATGAGGCGTAGATGCAGACTGACATCTAAGACCTGCCCTAAAATCTCTTCATCTCAAGGAAGTCAAAACTGCTCCACCGCCTTTGACTAAGCAACCTGAGATTCAAACACCGACGCCCTAGCGTCAAGATGACGAGTAGGCTGGTATCTATTCTTCAGAGTCGGCTCCTTCTCATATCAAGGGCCAAATTTAGGAGACCCTATCAATAGCATCCTCAATTTGCCTCTTGTCTTAGAGTCGATCTCATCGAGACGGTGAGGATACAACCATCCATACTCCTTAAGGGGAGATGCCCCCTCAGCAACCGACTCCTTTCCTTGTCAGTATGTCAATTCGGCATGGGCATCTTGAGCCTATTTGCCCCATATTAGGACCTCTGTCTCCACCGAATGTCACCTCCCCCTAGAGCCTCAAGCTTGACACTCTGAAGTCCAACCCCTTCTTCTCATACTGGGGACCCAGTCATCGACATGGACGACTTTGGTCTCTGCCTCGACTACCCTTCTAGGCCCCTGGTAGCTAACTTTCCTCAACTTCCTCCTCTTCTCGACCCGACCAGCCATAGGTGACGACCCTGCCAACTTAGTGGTCACATCAGCCGCCTGAGCATGAACTACTATAACCTCCTTAAGGGCCAGATCCTAGTGAGGATGTTTCATTGGCCTTATTAAGAGCCCTTCCTGCGCTCCAAAAGGTTCAGCTACAGACGCCTCAGAAGTTTCCTCCAAACCAAGAGTCAACCTTGCCGGCCTCTAGTCGACTTTAGGCATAGGCGACACGGGAGAGATGCCGACTACTCGCAAAATGGAGTTATCAAGCAAGTCCTCCATCTTGCAGAAGCCGGTGTACACTTTGATCCTCTCCAGAGCTTGCCTCTCAGTACTTGATAGAGACCTCGCTATCAAAGCCTCCTTCATAATTTCGGGCCAATTCGAACAACCCAAGTTGGACTCGTCCCCCGAGACCCAGACAAATTTCTCTTTTCAGTCCTTGTTTGACTCAAGAGGGTAGGTGATAATCTTGAATCTTCCCACTACCTAAAATTAGAAGTGAGCCTCACGCTTGTGCCCCTTGATGCTGACCAAATGAGAAAGCACATTCAGGGTGGGTTCCACCCTCAACCAATGATAGATGAGGACGCACCCAACTATAGTTGTGATTGAGTTTGTTTTCATCTGCATCAGTGAAACCCCCAAAGCTATAAATACGCGGCGAGTGAAGAGGTGTAGGGGTAGGCGCAAACTGTAGTCAAGATGTTTTATGTACAACGGAGCTCGACTCGCATCATGGTCAAAAACTACCCGCGACTTCATTGGCGTCGTCAGTTTGTAAGACCAAGGGATATTGAATTTCTAGTATAATGACCTCAATTGTGGCAACATCACCTTCGAGTGGAACATCTCCAACTAACCCTGACGAGCGTTAAGAGCAAAAGATGTTATCGGAATATTCTTAGAAGATCGCTGGAAGAAGAAAAGTGACCGAAGTTCTCTTTTTGTAGTTAAGATTTGAAGATTTTCAAAAACAAACAAATCTCTCCTTATAGCCATCATACTTATAGACAGTTGGATCAAAAGATTCCTATATCCTAACGACCAGATCAGTTTCAAGCCAATAGCTAAGATTATCTATGGAATTCAAAATGTCCTCTTCAAAATCGAAGTAATGCATGTCTACCTTAAGTTGCCCACAATTAGGCATGAACGCCGAAGAGGTTTCCTCTAACATAAGCCACATTACATCCAAGGGACTTTTCAGTCCATCATTAAATGCACCTCGTGACTAAGCAAATCCACAGTCTCATTTCACTCGGACCTAGCCTATGCCGAGTCCAAGTGAAAGAGGCCAATTGTATAACCCCTAAAAATTCTAAATATTAATCACCTCAGATAAGTCGACACGTGTCTTACATTCTGCCTAACAAAATCACCACACAACCAGCATAACATCCAACTCGACACGGTCGACTTGATAGGGAGACATCTCATGTAATTGAGTCAAAAAGCGATACTACTCAGCCAACCTCTCAATTGAACACCAGTGATACAATTCTGCCTGCTGTTCAACTGACATCTCGCGTAGCCAAGTAAAAAAAATGGTACTTTTCGGTCTTCGACCTGAGGAGTTGAAAGACGACAGTTATCTCAAACTCCTTGCCAACCGACAACTCTTGCATTAATTACCCTGATAACATCATCATTACCCTAGCCTTCATAGCCTTTATGATTCATCGGAACCAATCATCGCCTAGAACCTGCTGTCATTCCCACTATAAATGACTAGGTGACTAACCTCCTGCAGCGACCAACACCTGGCACATGTCTGCCAACTCAACTGTCTAGCTGGACTCGGCCAAAGTTACCTTCTTGCTTCCTCAAACCCACTATAAAAGGAGCGGCACTACATGAGGTAATGCCATCTGGCCTTTTTAACGTAACTAAGAGCTAACTCAATATTTTCCCACTCAAGATTATCTACTAACTTGATCGTCGGAGGAACAACCGGAGAACCCAACTCCTCCCTCTTATGAGTTCTTTCATGCGTAGGGAAGAACCGCGAGCCCTAGAACCACTCATTAGAAGGAGTTAGAGGACCCTAATTACTCCATAAACTCTCAAATAACCCTCTGTTTGATAACTGACATCAACAAAATCCCAACCCTTTCTTCCCTCTCTGCTTTCAAATCTTCTTAGAATGTTATTTTAGTACCCTTACCAAAAGTTTGATGTTTGATAGACTCATTTAGTCAAGCGTCAACATTTATCAACACATGTTTTTGATGCATTCGAGTTTGTAAAATTGAGTATCCAAGTTTGTAAAATTGAGATCATTATTTCCAAAGCACTAATTAATTTGAGCAGTTGAGGGTCTTTGGCCTAGATCCAAGATGGAGGTACCCCCGATGCTCATCTATATATGGGGACATGCAAATAATCAGGTCATCAGAGTAATTTGTTTAGGAGTGATGAGGAACTTTCTACCACAATATATCATTTCTTCATAGCATCAGGTCAAGTCATGTGAGTTCTGCTGGTTATATCTCACTACATTGGTACATGACAACCTTCCTTTATTCTTATATTAAAAGCCTGTTTGGCAACTGGACTAAATTGGGTTTTCAAATGGTTATTTTAAGAACCAGCTTAGTTGTGGACTAGCTCCCCACTAATCCACAAGAAAATTGGTGTAAGCCCCAAAAAATAAACTAAAAGGAACTAAGCTATTTCTAGCCTAGTGTTTACCAATCAAAAAGCAGTCTCAAAAGTACACTAAGATTAGACTTGGCCCATTTTTACAAAGCTGCCAAACAGGCCCTAATAATTGGATCTAAGCTCTCCCATCGGAAGATGTATTTTAGAACCCTCTATCGGATAAAAATAAATAACTCTAAAGTTTCATTAATTTGTGAGGTCTGAAGTTATAACTTCAAAATACATCTCAATGCACATCAACTCTGTGTTGGATGCTCAAGAGATCCGCAGACCCTTGCCACGTCTTGTCTTGTTAAGGTCCAACTAATTTTGTTTGAATTTTAAATGCAATTAGATTTCGGTTGATCAAGTTCATAGTAAGGGCAAGCCAATATTGGTTTGTAGAGACAAGCACGGATGTGCATTCACCTCACAAAGAAATGGCAACGATTAATCATGGTTCAACAAAATGCCTACGTCCACAACCGGCGAGATCGACAATCCACTATTTATCAAGTGGTTACAACGAAGACGGAAAAGATTAGAAACTCTAATCTCTATTCCTTACAAAGCCAAAATAAATATCAATTTTTCTTGTCAAAGATACATAGAGAAACCCTAGACAATCTTTATTTATAGCCTACGCATAAAATTTGGTTTGCCGTTAAGAATTTTCGTTTTGAATAACTTAAAAGAAGATGCCACTAGTAGAAAAACGAGCAACCTAGATGGAAATTTCCATTTAGGTTGTTTCATTTCCCGTCTAGGTTGGTGCACCTAGACAAAATTTCGTTTACTTTGCTCCGTCTACTCTGATTCCGTCTAGGTGGGGACAAACTAAACGGAATTCCGTCTAGGTTGACCAACTTAGACGAAAATCAACCTAGACGGAAATTCGTCTAGGTTGCCAACCTAGACGGATATCCGTCTAGGTTGCCCACCTAGACGAAAATTTGTCTAGGTTTCTAACCTAGACGGAAATCCGTCTAGGTTGGCTACCTAGATAGAAATTCCTTCTAGGTTGATATTTTTCAAGCAAAAAAAATTATTTACAATTTTTAGTTCCCTATACAATTTCATTATACACATGAATACATTCAAATATAATCAAAATTCATAACAATTCCATTCATAACCAAATATAATCAAATCCAACACAATACACAGATCCAATCATCCAATCCAAAATATACGTCAACCAATTCTGTCCAATATATACATCCAACAACATATACACTAGCAATATACATGAATAAGATAGGATACACGACATGAATAAAAGTGGAGTATTATAACAAATAAAACTGTTTATTGCATTAAAAAATAAAAAAAACCTCAGCTATCGTCGTCAGTGTTTGATAACATATTAAACTAAAATGAATTTATAAATATAAGGAAAAATAAGGTATCTGAGCACTGTTCTACCTAGTGCCAGAATTATCACCAATCGAGCGTATGATCCGTATGATACCACCATACGCAGTATGGGGAATCACATCGCCTAAATATTGCATAACGTACCCCATGAGATCGTCCATCGAGTTGGCCGTCATTGCAACTCTACTCATATCATTAGTCACCTGAATATGCAGCTCCGAGTCAATCTTGTCAGACAAATATGCAGAGATACATACGATAAATAGCATAGCCTGGAAACTGCTTGGGACTGCTCTCATTATTGTAGATGGCATGGAGGATGATGTGAATGATCTCATGCTTATGTCGGGTGAAGCTCCAACATCATGCAGAGGATATTATCCTCTCCTATTATTAGGGAGAAATAAATACTAGATTTTGCTCTCGAATTCAATAATGTTAAACAAATATAAATAGGAATATAGTATTCAAATTGATTCGATTTTTTTATCATCCATACCTATTATGACCCATTAGGTTTTGATTAAGAGTGATGTTCTCCTCTAAAGAAAGCATGTGAGGGTCTGGCTTGCCTTGTTCCTCCTCCTGTGACATGAACACAGATGCAACCTCCTTGGATGTAGCCTCAAATCCCTCCTAAAGCACAAATATATATTTAATTCAAGGTAAAGACCATATTATTTGTGTTCTCGTTTTATCGTAATATTAATAATGAAATAGAGTTAATAATACTACGATAGATATATATAAGTCTCACCATCAACTCAAAGATTAGCCTTGATCTTATCTCAATTCTTCTCCTCACCCCTATATCTATCACGAAAAGTATCATACGCTACTTTTGCCTTCAAGTGTATCGACATTTTTTATTTTCCCTTTCATATTATAAATTTATGAGATTTCATAATCATACTAAGCATTAAGATCATTTAAAGCTTTAAATGATATATACCGTATCCTGACAATAAACATCCTCCAGATTAGCATAGGAGTGTGCGCCCAAGTGTTGGTCATGTAGCTTTTTTCTTCTATTCTCTGACCCCTTCATGGATTTATTCTTTAAAAAATATATTCTAGTAAATATGTAATGAAATAATATCTTAAAATTATAAAGTAGTTTTCATGAAACTAACTTTGACGACATTGCTATCCTAATACATGAGGAGAGCCGTGAAATGAAGTTCGTCAACTCGGTCATTGAGGTTTAAAAACCTTTGCCAGTCCTCCTCATACATGTCATAGGTTTCGTGTTTGATCTCATGCCTCTATTGTTTGAGGACTGCTTTAACCTTGACATTAAACACATAATTCCAAGCCCCCTCAAAGTATACAAAGTTAGATGTATGCACTACTATATTCCTAACTCGTCCGAAAAGGACAAATCCAATAATTACGAGTTTTAGTATCAATTCTTTATTCGTATAATATAAAATAAACAATAATTTCTAGGAGAAAACTTCGTCTCCTATCCAAATATGAGTTATCTATCTTATATTATAAGTCTAAAGAATTGGCTGTAATTATTGGACGAAAGTTTAGGGATAACGTTATTTTTCATTCACCTAAATTGGATTATAACACATTATTAAAAATTATAATGTGTTATATCACTCTATTTTTTGAACTTAATCCAATATGAAAAAGAAAAATTCAAGTTATAGTCGCAATACAATTATTTCTAATTACATATGAGCCACAATAATATGTACAAAAGATGAAAGGAGCGAGAAAGTGGTAGAGAAAAGAAAGAAGGTAACCTAATAGTAGCAAACAAGATGGTTTCCATTGGAATATTTTGGAGGTGCATACACAACTGGTCCGTTTATGTGGGACAAGCAATCTCAATAGAATCATGGAAATTACAAGCTCATGAGAAATATAGAAGCTAACAAATATGAGGTGCGCAATTAGATATGTACACAAATTAAATGGTACACCATACATAACTACAATAAGTTAACAAAGAAAGGCTAAGACCTGCATAATGAAAGAATCTGATATATCCACAAACTAAACGGTAAACCATGCATAACTATAGCAAGGTAACAAAATTGTTACAACTATATATATATGAATGTGGCTTCTTCACTTGTCCCAACTATATATCTACATCAAAGTACTTAACTTTTTAGTGGAAGGACCAAGTTTTTTCCCTCCAAACTCAAGTTGCAATCAAGAAGGTAACTGGTAAGAAAGAGTTCCTTAGAGAAGAATGCAAAAAATTAAAGCTTAGAAAGGAAATTGAAGGCAAATTGAGGGACAAAGGAAATGAATTGAGGAGATGAGTTGTATTTGAGAGAGAAAGAGAATATTGTGTCGTTGGAGAGTGTATTTTGGAAGTGAGTTTAATTGTGTTTATTGTGTTGTTTGTGATGTTAGCTCTAATACTTATGATCAAAATGTGGATTTTCATTATCATTTGTATGGGTTATGTAAAGCTTGTGCAAGCTTGTTCTTATGTAATGTTGACAACTTGTTTTGTAAAGCAAGTGTTATCTTATAATAGCTTAATACGTATAACATCTTTGTCATAATGTCTCAAATAATATAAATTGACCAAAGTGCACATTTCATGAGTACAACACTACCAACATGAATACACACCATAATTTGTCACAATAACATAACATATCATAATAATTTGTCACAATTGAAAGACCAATAAATTGAATACAATTGAAAGATTAAAATGCATGACAAGTGCTAGATTAAGATGCATGGCAATTACTTAACATACAATAAACTCAAAATAGCTAATCAAACACAAACATTAGGAAGACGAAGAACTTTTTATGGGTTAGATAAACTATTTAACTTCACACGAGTTTAGCATTTTATGCCCCTTGATATATACCAATCGGATAACTGATTACCTAATTAGTTCTCTCTTACAAGTCATCTCTAAAGTGAAATGAATCTTTTCACCATACAATATTTTAGATATGAGAAACATAAAAAAGCTAATAAAAAGAATCCAACTTTCTTCTATCCATCAATTCACCCCCATACTCTTCTTCACTCACTAAGGAATACTAGTGTCTCCATCACCCATAACAAATGAACATAAATAGATAACAAAGGAATGCAAATATGCTAGAATTGTCAGATCTGATCTACGAGATTCCGAGATCCAAACACAAGAACTGATCAAAATCGTCAGATTTGATCCATCTACTTCAGATCAAATGTCAAGCTAAGAAAATGTCGAAAAATATCTTACCGAATGAGAGATCTTGAGATCTTGCTCTCGAGGATTTTCTCAACCTCTTGGAGACCGAATGAGAGAGGTGAGGTGGGTCGGCGAGGGACTAGGGTATGACGAGGGATGAGGGCATGGTGAGGGACAAGAGTACGACGAGGTGATTCCGTCAAGGGGATGGGAGAATGAGGCCTTTCTTGAAGCGATTTCATCGAGGAAGTGGCGGGGTAGGTCCGCGAGAGAGAGGGGACGAGTAAATTTGTGAAGGGGGGATTTTTCGTCGGGGGGGGGGGGGGGGCCCCCCTCCCCCGGGGCAAATTTGGGAATTGGGCAGTGGCGGCTGGGGGATTAAGTTTAGGGGTTTTCGTTTTTTTTAAGATCATCCGAGAAGGAAATTTCTGTCTAGGTTGTAACCTAGACGGAATTATCTTCTAGGTTGCAACCTAGATGGAATTTCCGTCTAGGTTGAGTTTTTTAATTTTATTTATTTCGTCTAGGTTAGCATTCTAGATGGAAATTTCCATCTAGAAAGCCTCAAACTAGACGAAATATTTTCGTCTAGTTTGCCTCAACCTAGACGAAAATTTTTTTCGTCTAGTTTGGCTATTTTTCTACTAGTGTTCCTGTGTAAAATAATACCTACGCATAAAATAAATTACATTGAATATGATTGGGTAAGAATAATGACATATTGGGCCTAGAATTTAGATAACTAACTTCACTATATTTAGGATACTAATATAGTGTGAGCATCTCTAGTTTATTTTATGCTTTACAATTTTTTTTGTTGGCTAAAAAATGTAATGACTTATATAATAATATAAATTCTGAATAATTATAATTTTATTTAAATAAATAAATTATAAAACTATATATAAATAAATGTATGATCAATTATAGTTTATTATTATACTTGGCATAATTATAATACTATTAGTAACTATATTTTAATTTAATAATTAATTTATTATACTATAAGTAAATAATTTACTAAATTGTATAATTATTAATTACAGTGTAATTTATTAATTCAAAAATACTATTAAAATTATTATACTATTAATACTATTACAATTATAACAAATGCAAATTGTTTTTTATACTATTATCAAATTTTTGAAAGGCTAATAAGATATAAGGTAACAGGTAGTCCTCCATAAGAGGTGAAACCCAAAGTTATAGGCATAAGCCTAATGAATCTTTGTTATTTTTAATTGATACGAGTCGCCGTGCGAGCACCCTTTGGTCGCGGAATTACCAA
>BQKN01000682.1:43774-59750 GCA_022839385.1 Asparagus kiusianus | reverse complement strand
GGACGAGGAAGTTAGAGCCAAAATACCCGAGAGGTCGCAAACTGCATCGGAGGTGCGCGGCAGTGTATACTGCCGCGGTAATATATTGCACATTTAAGCCATGATATGATCCAAATCTGAAGAAGCTCAAAAGACAAAAGTTGTAGATCTCTTCGTCAACTTTCCAACGCATCTTGGATCTCCTCATTCCGACATCGGATGAGGAAGTTAGAGCCAAAATACTCGAGAGGTGCGTGGCAGTGGTAACTGCCGCGGCAATGCATGACACCACGTACTGTCGCGGCCACTGGGAAGCTGAACACGTCATTTTTGACAGTTTTCTCGAGTTTTGTGCAGCCCACATGGCTTATTAACTGCTGGGGGTCACTTATGAACGTGGATGAAGCAGTTACAAGCGAAAATTATGCCCACTAACCTCATAAAAAGATGGTACTTAAGTAGTGGGACGGCGGTTACAAAAGGGGGCTGATTAGATTGCATCCAAGGGGGCTGATCGGAGAGAGCATATTGGGGCAGAGAGACTTATGCTTTTGGTGAATTTGAGCAAGAGAAAGAGTCTTCGTTCTTCACAAACATCCTCAAGAAGCTTTTGGCGATTCCTAGAGATCTAAGCTCTGACTTGATCTTTAGAAGAGTGAACATCTTACATCGATAAGATATTCGCTTCAAATTCTTACTTCGATAAACGAAGGAAGAATCCCCAAAACCTTCACGATTCAATCAGAATCTGTGAATCGGTGGTCCACGGGCTAACGCACCCCCGGCACAGGCAAAGATCCCACGCAAGCAGCGATCCAAACAACGATCCTGCGTTTGTTTCTAAAAAGTTGTAATTTTTCTTTTGTTGTGTAAAAGAAGTCTTATAAAAAGGCTATTTCTTTTGAATTTGTTGTAATCGACCGAAGATATAATGAATTCCACAGCGAAACCAACTTTTGACGAAAACAAACATCTGTGTGAATGAAGTCTAATATACCTTGGGTGTTGTGAATTGCGGTGCCAAACTTCACTTTAGTTTTCTTCCCAAGTATGCAATGCTCACACAGCTCCATCTTGCAGGTCTTTGCACCTTTCAATAGCCCTTGTTTTGCCAATGACTGTAGGGACTTATCACCTGTATGTCCAAGCCTCATGTGCCATAGTGTGGTAGTATCCTCCTCCGTGGTGATAGAAGCAGCCAGACCCCCTGTAACTGTCTTGCCCTTCAAGTAGTATAGGTTGTTTTTCCTAACCCCTCGCATCACCACCATGGATCCCTTCATAACCTTCAAACTAGCATCCTCTAATATCACTCTATAGCCGGATGCCTCCAAAGTCCTAAGAGAAATGAGATTCTTCGTCAACTGCGGCACGAACCTCACTTCTTTTAATTCCCTAATCACCTCGTCATGCATTCTGATTCTGACTGAGCCAATCCCACTAATAGGACAAACGTGATCGTTCCCCATAAGCACCACGTCTCCTCTCTTCAACTCTTCAAAGTTGGTAAACCAATCCCTCTTAGGTCAAATGTTAAATGTAGCTCCCGAATCAAGCATCCACTCCGTAGAGTCGGCAAAACAAACTAACGGCAGTGCGGGACAAGAGTAACCGGAAGAATCCGAATCTGAAGTGTCGCCAACAACCTTAGCAATATTCACCTCTGAAGCTTGTGCAGCTTTCCCTCTTTGCTTTCCGGCTCTATCCTTCAACTTTGGGTACTCATTCTTCCAATGTCCTTCTTCTTTGCAAACAGCACATTGATTTCTACCAACACTTTTATGGCCACCCCTATTCTTTGATTTTGAGCGGTTGAACTTTTGACGATTTGGACTACGGCCACGAACTGCTAATGCATCACCCGATGCCTTCTCGGAGGGCTCACCATCATTCCTCCTCAGCTCATAATTTACCAATGCCGAGGTCACCTCCTTGTAGCTAACTGTACTTCGCCCATTTATCATAGTGAGAACAAAAGTACTAAACTCATCATCCGGCAACGAACACAATAGTAACATCGCCTTGTCTTCATCCTCCACCATGATATCAACATTGCCCATATCCGAAATTAGCTTTGTGAAGTTGTTAACATGCTCTCGAATGGAAACTCCTTTCTTCATCTTGAATTTGTAGAACCTTTTCTTCAAATGAAGCCTATTCTCAATGCTCTTTGTCAAATATTTTTTATTGAGCGTTTCCCACAATCTCTTTGCTGACGTCTCGTTCATTACATCATAAATGAGATCCGGCGTCAAGCATGACCGAATCACCCCATAAACTCTACTGTTCATTTTCTTCCAAACCTTGTCTTCAATCTCCTCGGGTTTCTCTTGAAACTCAAGAGTCTCCTCCAAATTTTGTGCATCTAAGGCGTCCATTACTTGACACCTCCATAAACCGAAGTTAATCTTGCCGTCAAACTTTGGAACATCAATTTTGGTATTACTGATGCTCAAATTTTGGATCGCCTTTGTCAAAGCCGACCCCGATGTACTAGTAGCACTTGAACTAGCTCTGCTTGTATCACCCATATTGTAGATCTACTCTTCAAACAAGAACCCAACAGTGAATCCTTCGAACAAAACTCACAAATCCAACCCGGAGCTCTGATACCACTTGTTGTGCGCCGCGGAAGCCCCAAATAGACAAATCAAAAGCACACACAAGAACAATAGTAGACCATAATTGAACACAAGCCAACCAATCTCAGCAAGAACACAAGATATACGTGGTTCGACAATATGCCTACGTCCACAGGGCAAGGAGGGGGAAGCTTTACTATTCAAAACAAAGGGGAATACAAATTAGGGTTATAAATCTTACCAAAAACCCTAGAACAAGACCAATAGATCTCTCCAATAGACTCCAACAATAGAAGCCCTCAAAATCCTCTTTCAGCAGCTCAAAATCGTCCAAGCTTAACCCTAAAAACGAGTTTAGGGTTTATATACAACTCACAAACGAAACGGGTCTGGAAACAGAACCCAGGCCCAAATCGCTGCATCGGTCGACCGGCACGGTCGACCGCCCTTCTTCCATCAACAGACCCAAATATCCAGAGAGTTCGTCGGTCGACCGCCCATAAAACAGAAACTTCTGCGGTCGACCGGACCGGTCGACCGCCCATAAAACAGAAACTTCTGCGGTCGACCGGACCGGTCGACCGCTACCAATGCTGAAGCCTAGTGAGCTTTGTGCACGAATGCGGTCGACCGGACCGGTTGACTACCACCCTGTTTGCCTGATTTCTGAACCTGTCAACCTCTGCTGCTGATCCTACAATCTATTGGTTGAATATCTAAATATTAATTGTAAAAAAAAAATATTTTGAAATCCAAATTCAGTCTTTGATTAATTAGCTGCAAAAGTTGAGTGATTTGCTTTTGTTTACAAGAAATATATTTTCATTGTATATTAGTGTATGTTAACGTGTGGCTGTAATGTGATCTACTGTTCATTAGGCTGAGTCAACTACATGTCATAAATATTTCTCTTAATCCTTATCTCAAGGCAATAAAAAGATAACTCGTTCAAGAGGTTTATACCTCGTGCACAAATCACACATATGCTCGAGCACACTTACGTAACATAAATTCAAAAAGTGTACATGAAGGTGAAGTAGATAGAAAGGAATTGGACCTGGTTGGAAGTTACCAACCTTCTGGAATAAAGCCAGGCAACTTAATAATGTGTCATCCATGCAGAGAATACGCGTTGGCATATTACTTAAAAATATGGTGAGATTGAGATAGTCGATTTGGCATTAATTGGTTAGGTTTTGTATTAGTCAAAAGTAATTTGTAGATTCAGGCATACAGATTTTTTTATGAACAAGCTTAATTTATACGTCGATGACTCCTGTTAACTAGAAGTAAAGATTTTCAATTCGCTTCTCTCAGATAGTGGTTAGAGAGTTAGCTTGAATAAGTACCTGAAATAAAGCAAATAATGTATGCTATAGTGTAATAGTGTTAGTTTCTCAAGGAAATGAAAGAGCTTTAAGTTTCACGTCTGTAGAGGAAAAAAAATAGAGAGACTTTTCGTGGCTTCAACATTCATCATATTATATACATTTAGGGTCCTTTCCCCTAGAAATCATCTAAAGTTTATGGCCATTTTATAGAAATCACATTTTATTTTTAATTTAATCATAAATCATTTTTAAAGTGGGGTGTTGTTCAATTCAACCACCTCTTAGTCAAAATTTTTATTGAAAATCTAAAAATACCCTTAAAATATCACATTCAAAACATGTGGCTCACTTTGTTAACATTTAGGATACAACTCACATACTTTCATCATGTATTTTTAAAGGTTATTTTTAGTTTTTTAGTAAAGATTTGGCTAGGAAGTGGTGGATTAGACAAAAAATTACTTTAAAGTTTGTTTACGTATAAATGGAATATGAAATGTGGATTTTGTAAAATGATCCTATTTAAATAGCTTCCAAGAAGAAAAATCCTTTATAAGTAATATTACATTCTAAATTCTCGTAGAGCAGTTCTCTGAGTACATCCAATTTATCAATATATCATTAGTTATATAAAAATGGTGAACAATTCTCACAAGCTTGGCGAACTTGGCGTAACAAGCTGGTTAGAAATTTGCGGAACACGGATGGGGCCCATCAAGCAAATGGCTAATATCATTAACTAATACAATCTTTTAATGGATTATTTCAATATTACTCCCTCAAATTACCATATTTTGATATAACTCAATCCAATCATTATAATAACTACTATCTGTTGTGCGCAGCAAAAATTTCGGCAGAGTTTCTGGTGCACAATAAGAGAAAGATCGCAATAATAATTCTCGTCTCACCAAGAAAACAAGAATCTGAAGCGAATATCTTAACAAAGTGAGATATCGGCTCTTCCTCTCATCAGTTCTAGGACTGACCTGTCGAGGGATCCTAAAAACTAGTATAATGGTCACAAACACAAACAAACCAATTTTATGTGGTTCGGCAAACTGGCTACGTCCACGGGGTAAGGAGGGAGAGATCTACTATTAGAGGGAGAGATACAACTAGGGTTTACAATCTCACAACCTAAACACTCTCACAAACTCTCAGATCTCTCACACAAATACTCTCTCAAAAGGATACTAAAACTCTAAAAGATGACTGCACAAAACCCTAGGAGAACAAACTGCACACAAATCCACATTTTCGACAGATGGCTTTGTGTGCAGTTTGTTCTCCTAGGGTTTTGTGCAGTCGTCTTTTAGAGTTTTAGTATCCTTTTGAGAGAGTATTTGTATGAGGGATCTGAGAGTTTGTGAGAGGGTTTAGGTTGTGAGATTGTAAACCCTAGTTGTATCTCTCCCTCTAATAGTAGATCTCCCCCCTCCTTGCCCCGGGGACATAGGCAGTTTATCGAGCCACGTAAAATTGGTTTGTTTGTGTTTGTGGCCATTATAATAGTTTTTAGGATCCCTTGACAGGTCAGTCCTAGAACTGATGAGAGGAAGAGCCGATATCTCACTTTGTTGAGATATTCACTTCAGATTCTTGTTTCCTTGGTGAGACGGGAATTCTTATTACGATCTTTCTTTTATTATGCACCAGAAACTCTGCCAAAATTTTCGCTACGCACAACAAGTGGTATCAGAGCCCGGGTTCCAGATCTAGGGTTTTGTCTTGGTTGGAGGAGTAGATCAATTTGGAGGCTCGTCTAGGGCTTCGTTTGGTGATAAAAGTGGGATCTTTTGTGAAAGACTCTATCTTTTTAGCTTTGGATCTATTCTTCGTTCGTTGGTGCGTTGAGAAAGATGTCGGGGAAAGAAGGTGCTTCGGGTGTCGAGGGTGGTGCTTCTAGCGTGAATACCATTCAGAGTTTGAATATCCACTCTATGAAGATAGATGTTAAGAAGTTTAATGTCACAAATAACTTTGGATTATGGAGATGCAAGGTTTTGGTGTGCTGAACGCGCAGAATTTAGAGGATACTTTGGAGTTAGATGGTAAGCCAGATGATATTGAAGAGAAGGTTTGGAAGAAGATGAATCGAACGGCGTGTGGTGTGATTAGATCTTGTTTGACTCAAGATCTAAAATATGATGTGATGAATGAGACTTCTGCAAAGAAGATTTGGGAGATTCTCAAAAGCAAGTATCTGACAAAGAGTGTTGAGAACCGCTTGCATTTAAAGAGGAGACTTTATCGTTTCCAGTTGAAGAAGGGAACCTTAATTAGAGATCACATGAACACCTACACAAAGCTTCTTGCAGATTTGGTGAATGTGGATGTCATGATTGAAGATGAGGACAAGGCGTTACTGTTGTTGAGTTCCTTGCCCGACGAGGAATATGAGACCTTCGTCCTTACTCTGATTAATGGGAAGGCATCTCTTTCGTATAGTAAGGTCACTGCTGCACTGGTGAATTATCAGCTTCGGAAGAAGGATAATGAGATTTCGACTGAGTTGATAGCAGAGGTGTTGGCCGCAAGAGGGAAGGGTCCAAACCGAAAGAATTGGAAGTCACGGTCTAGAGTAGGATATCCTACAATTGGAAAAGATCAGTGTGCTTAGTACAAGGAGACTGGTCATTGGAAGAAAGACTGCCCAAAGCTCGATGAATGGATGAAGAATAAGCAGAAGGGAAAAGGAAAACAACCATCATCAGAAGCAAACATTGTTATATCGGATGGTAATAATTCTGACTCTTTTATTTATTCGCTCTCTATCAGTCCTACGGATAGCTATTCGGAGGAATCTGAATGGATGTTGGATAGTGATGTGACCTATCATGTGTGCCCTAGAAGGAAATGGTTCTCCAGTTTTGAGAAGCTGGATAGTGGTATGGTGTACATGGCTGATAACTGTGCATACCAGATCCTTGGGATAGGAAGAATTTGTATAAAAATGTTTGACAGGACTGTTAGAGAGTTAAATGATGTGAGATATGTTCTTTCTTTGAGGAAGAACTTAATCTCGATTAGAGCTTTGGTTGGAGAGGGTCTGAATGTTCGAATTGAGGACATAGTTCTCAATATTGTGGAAGACTCCCGGATTGTGATGAAGGGCGTCAGGAGGAATAACATGTATTACTTGACTGGATGTATAGTAGCAGGTGGAGAACTGACGACTTCTATTAATTCGACTAGACTACAACATTTGGGACTTTGCCATTCTAGTATTGATTCCTCGCATAGATTGAAAGAGGGTGCGAAGACCTGCAGTTTGAAGTTCAGTGAACATGTTAATGTGAGAAAGAAGACCGAGGTGAAGTTTGGCACCTCTATTCACCGTGCTAAGGGTCATTCTGGAGGAGTTCACATGGATGTTTGGGGGCCTTCCAAGGGGGCATCATTAGGAGGTAATAGGCGTTTGGTTTTCTTTGTTGGTGGCTGTTCTAGACGTGTTTGGGTTGCAACCAAATCCCCATTGGAGAAAGTCCTAGTAGTCTCCAAGAGATTGAAGAAGTGTGTAATAGACAGAAAGGTGAAGGTACTTTATTCTGATTTTGGTGGGAGGTACAAGATGGACCTGCTTCTGTATTAGAGCCGAGCTCATGGCATTGCGAGATACTTTATTGAAAAGGAAATCTTGGGGCAACTAGATAGGGTGACAAATTTGGAGAACCGTGCCTTGCTAGAGGAGGATCGGTGTTTATTGTCAAGTAATGGTTTGCAGAAGAGGTTCTGGACTGAGGCTTCGACATTTTTGAGTCATCCTATTAAAGAGTTGTCAGCTGCTGTGATTAGAGGTAAAACTCTATTGGAAGATAGGCCTGGTTGTGTCACTTTGGATGAGGCTTCAATGAGGGAGCCTATTGACTCTCAGCAGGTGGAGAGTTTTGGACAGACCTTAGATGTATCGCAGCGGGTGGAGAGTGATGCTACTCCACATTGGGTAAAAATTACTCCACATACTCCAGATCATTCTGCATTGGTTAGGATTCCAGCTAAGGTGACACAGCGTGGGAGTCATTTGGATTCGGATGCGGATGATGAGTTGATAGATCCGAGTGCAGCTGGTGGATGTAGCTTGGATATGGCCATTGGTTTACCTCAAGTGGAGGTGTTTGGATTGTTTCAGTTTGAGGCCATTAGAGGTGCTATCAGCTGCAGAGTTGATGATATTAGAGAAGGGTTGCGAACTCTTCTAGTTGATTGAGGTCGTTTGCGGTCATTTGGGTGAACTACGTGAAGGCTTGATTTCTTGGGCAAGAAGATATGTAGGCAGTTAGTTTTGATGTAGCCAATTTGGTGAGTAGACATCGACGCTTGGAGAGTGTTCGTATTCTCATTTGGGTCTCGACTTGTTATAGTTTGAGTCCGTTGTCGTAAAGGGTTTCCATGACGTCCTGGACGTAACAAGAAGGACATTTAGTTTGGTTGGTGTCGGCTCAGTTTTGACAAAACTTCGCTGAGGTGGAAAATTGTGAAAACGATGAAGGAATTGAGGAAAGAATTGAGAAAAACGTGAAGAATAAGCAAAACAGTCTCCACCACATCCTGGTGTGGTGTCTGCCATGGGTGTGGCAGAATCTACCCTGTCTGTCATGGGTGTGGTGTCTACTACACCCTAGTGTGGCAGAATCTGCCCTGTTTATCATGGGTGTGCTGTGTGTCACACCAGGGTTTGGCAGACTCGTTTTTAGAATCCCAATCAGTTTGTGATTGTGTTTTGCTATAAATAGAGACACGTTTTTTAAGGTTTCCTTAGCTTTGATTGGAGATTGGTTTGGAGATATTGGAGCACAGAAAAAATCAAGTTTTCTGAGCTATTGTTTGAGTGTTTATTTGGAGAGGTTAAGAGATTTGTTGGTGAGATTAGTTGATTGGTTTGAGCATTTTGTAATATCAGTTTGTACTCTTCTTCTCTATTAGTGAAAACTCAATCCCCTTCTTGCCCTATGGACGTAGGCAATTTGTCGAACCACGTAAAACTATTGTGTTTGGATTTGTGTCGTTGTTTTGATTTGTTTGGTCTTCTCTCGGTGTTTGTTTGATTTGGTCCTCGAAGCACGCCCGTTTGGTTGTCCCACTTCCACGCCACGCATAACATTATCTTCCTCATATCACGTTAGTGAGTTGAAATAGACTCCTTTATTAGTTTAACAATCCAAATGCTCTACCAAGGGTTGGCTTAAGAATAACTAAGGATGTTCATTTACAATATTGCCTTTAGACGTTAACCCCCGCCCTAAAAACCAATCCATCTCCCCTCTCTTATTTCCTGCTTCGATGAGAGAAAGATCCCCCCCTCTCATTGCCCCCAAATCAAAGAAGAAATTTGATCGAAATGAAGGAAGAATATCACCAAATCGACGAGATTGGAGAGCGACTGCAAAATCTGTAGCATTTTAAAGCGTGGTTAAACTACATAAGACACTTTTTTATGGTAGGTTTGTTTTGCATGGTAGGGCTTGAAATTATGATTTTGGGTGAGACTAAATCATTTTTAATGCTATGGATTTGGTTTGGGAGAATAAGGGAGGGTATAATGGTCATCCAATATAGCAGTTAAACATAATGAGATATTCCTTCCTACTTATGACCCCAACTAATTAGAGGGGCCTGTTTCAATTTATTAATGTGATATGTAGGGAGATAGAAGCTACTATGATGATTTGAGGAAGTTTTATCAAATATGGATGATTTGAGGGAGTAATACAGAAATAACCCTTTTTAAAATCCTAGTTTCACCCACGAATAGTTACATATGATCAGCCTCATGATTTTGTATGAGGTTAAGCAATAAATAGTATTATTTTGCTTATAAATCAAAAATTTTGCCCTAGTTTACTTTGAAGCCGACATAGTTCTATGTGTCCTCATACACAAGCCTTAGGAAAAGACTACAAGAATAAATAGCTTGTGAGAAAAGTTCTTCGGTTACTTTTCAAAAATTGGTAAAACCAAAGGTAACGGCTATAGAAGAATTTTTTTCTAAACTAACAATTGAGAATCTTTGCATTAAATCTTCTCATGTATGAAGTGTACTTGAAAGAAAAAGAAGATGATTTAGAAGATAATATGAAGAAGAAGAAGGAATCAACTTCGATGCTCTACGGATGAAAAGAGTCAAGTGAGACTATGTTGGGAAAAACAAGCATAAAAATAGATCCAAAATAGTATAGAACAAATCATACAGGAAAGAAGGAAAAGAGCAGAAAGTTATAAACATTATATTAGATATACTTCAAGTTTGAAATACTTTACAGAACTGCTGAATCGCCATCTTAACAGAGGAATGGCCTTGAAGAAACTATGCCCCACCTATGGTAGCATTGGGTATGCACAATGTTGGCCTTCTTGTTTTGATGATGTTTAACAAACAATTTACCACTAATGTTATTTGTCTAGTATTTGTGTTTTCTTATTTATTATAGACAAACAACGTTGTTAGAGGATGGATGGAATAGAGCTCCAACGATCATATCCAAAGGAGATTGGCGGAATGTCGGTGAAACTTATACAATTCAAGTTAAAGATCAAGTTCAGTTTCATCCGCAAGATTACCAAGTCAAGCATATAGAAGATCAATATAATAGCTTGGGTAACTTAGTTTAGGTTTTATATTATGTGTGTTAAGTACGTTAAGCTCAATATCTATACACACACATTTATTGGTTTCTTCGTCTATATATATAGTTATATATATACACATAAGTTTTGGTTTCTATGCATATATATAGTTATATATATACATACATATATTTTGAGTTTTCATGTTTATAATTATGAAATCACATGTTTTATATTTACTATTGTGTTTTTTGAAAACATTACATAGAATATGCAATTTTGTGAAAATATTATATTCTTAGTTTTTGGACTTAACAATAATCATATACATATTTTATTAAATCTATATAATCATTGTGCAAAGTTTTAAAACATGATTTAGCCTAAATGTCAAAATTCACATATTTACACTTTCGTGTTTTGGACTATTTTTGCAAAATGATGATTTTTCACAAATGGAAAATGCCATTTAGAAAATTCTTTTTGTAACATGTTCATTTACATGTTTATATACATTTCCCAAAGTTTCATAATTTTTGGACTTCATTTGTTATTTTTAACAAATTTCTAAAAGTTAAAAATCTGTTTCAAACCTGTTTTTTCTGTAGTGTCAGTTCGCGGTCGACCGCCACGGTCGACCGCCACGGTCGACCGCCAAGAGTTTTTAACTCAAAACTGTTTCTGCTGGCTCGCGGTCGACCGTGGTAGTCGACCGTCACAAGTCCAGAGACTTTTGCGGTCGACCGCTGCGGTCGACCGTCGCTTGTCCAAGTTTCATCTTTCCTGTTTCTGATTGCTCGCGGTCGACCACCGCGGTCGACCGCCGCTCTGTCAGATTCTTTCCAACGACTATTTTTGTTACCGTTGGCTGGGGCTTTATTGTTATCTGTTTGGGGTTTTTGTTGTTGTTTCCTCTTCCTATATAAACTCCCAAGCCCCCTTCTATCTTAGTAACTAAGAGAATGTTTTAAAGAGTTTTAAAAAAGAGTTTAAGCTTGTTTTAAGCTTGTTTAAGGGTTTGGTTTAAAATTATTTTGGTTTTCACATGTGGAGGAGATTATCTTCTTGTTTGGGCTTCAATCTCCATCTCTCCATCTTGTCATCTATTGAGAAGTTTTCTAAACTCTACTCTAGCTTTTATTTATCATTATTTATTAATTATCATTTCTATTAAAGCTAGTTTTATATTGAGTTTAGATTTGATTTTTACTCATTGTTGCACACACCCACTTGAGCTTAATGTATTTGCATTCATAATATATTTGGGGTTGTGAGAGTTGTAACATTAAGTGTGAGTTTTCATTGTGTTCTCTTCCATATTAGAGAACAATCAATTATTGTAATTATGCCTAATTGTGAGATACACTTTGTAATACACTTGTACACCGAGAGAAGTGTGTGGCGAGAGTCGGGGATCGTCCCAAGAGGAGTAGCATCGGTTGACGAACCTAGGGAGAGGTTGTAACCGAGGACTTGAGGGAGACATGTCTAGTTCAACACTTAGTGGGTGTAGAGTGGGATTACAATAGTGTGTTATTGTGAAGTTTTCGGTGAACTAGAAAACCGAGTGTGAGGTGTAAACGTTATTCGGGTGATTGTAAAAAACCCGGTCGTGATAGTGGATTTCTCTCCGGGAGTGAGGAACGGAGACGTAGGACGGAAGGTCCGAACTACATGATCATTTGATTGTGTTTGAGTGTGCTTTGGCGTTTATTTATATTTGTGCTCATTGCTCATATCACCATTATCTCATTATTCATATCATCTCTATCTTGTTTCATATTATTTACCCTTGTGTTAGTTTATATATCCTTGCATATATATTTCATCATATAGGATATATCTCATTATTTACTTGCTTATCCTAGCTCATATATCTTGTGGTATTTCATACTTGCTAGGATAACTTGTTAATTAATTTTAATTGGCATATAATCAGATTAGATTAACATAAGACCCTATTCACCCCCTCTAGGGTCTAACCAATCCGGCACCAAGAATCCTTGGGTGCCAAAATGATTTTCTTAAACCAAGAATTTGGAGATTATCTTCTTGTTTGGGCTTCAATCTCCATCTCTCCATCTTGTCATCTATTGAGAAGTTTTCTAAACTCTACTCTAGCTTTTATTTATCAATTATTTGTTAATTATCATTTCTATTAAAGCTAGTTTTATATTGAGTTTAGATTTGATTTTGATTTTTACTCATTATTGCACACACCCACTTGAGCTTATTATATTTGCATTCATAATATATTTGGGGTTGTGAGAGTTGTAACATTGAGTGTGAGCTTTCATTGTGTTCTCTTCCATATTAGAGAACAATCAACTATTGTAATTGTGCCTAATTATGAGATACACTTTGTAATACACTTGTACACCGAGAGAAGTGTGTGACGAGAGTCGGGGATCGTCCCAAGAGGAGTGGCGTCGGTTGACGAACCTAGGGAGAGGTTGTAACCGAGGACTTAAGGGAGACACGTCTAGTTCAACACTTAGTGGGTGTAGAGTGGGATTACAATAGTGTGTTGTTGTGAAGTTTTCGGTGAACTAGAAAACCGAGTGTGAGGTGTAAACGTTATTCGGGTGATCGTAAAAAACCCGGTCGTGATAGTGGATTTCTCCCTGGGAGTGGGGAACGGAGATGTAGGACGGAAGGTCCGAACTCCGTGATCATTTGATTGTGTTTGAGTGTTCTTTGGCGTTTATTTATATTTGTGCTCATTGCTCATATCGCCATTGTCTCATTATTCATATCATCCTCTATCTTGTTTCATATTGTTTATCCTTGTGTTAGTTTATATATCCTTGCATATATATTTTATCATATAGGATATATCTCATTGTTTACTTGCTTATCCTAGCTCATATATCTTATGGTATTTCATACTTGCTAGGATAACTTGTTAATTAATTTTAATTGTCATATAATCGGATTAGATTAGCATAAGACCCTAATCACCCTCCTTTAGGGTCTAACAATTGGTATCAGAGCTTGGTGTTCTTTGATTTAAGGACTAACCGCCTTGAGTTAAAGATCCAAGTTATCTTTTTGTGCATATATATATAGATTATGGATATGAATGTTGCATCTTGTTTAGGTTATGCCATCAATATTGCTCCTAGATTAGATAATTTCTCCTATGCCTAATGGTGTGTTAGATTTAAACTTTTTGTTCAATCTAAACACTTTGATTTATGAGAAATTATAGATGATGCTTATATTGTGCCCACTTTGGAGAAATCTAAGTGGAATAAGAATGATCATCGTATGTTTACAATGAACAATATTTTGTTAGAATATTTGCTAAATGCTTTTAATTCATCTATGTCTAACAAGTTTGTTCATTTTGATACTGCTTACAAACTTTGTAAATTTATAGAAGCACATCAAGGAGACTTGGAGGCGATCCGACAAGCTTTGAAGGATCCTGCTTCAAGTTCATATTGAGCTTCATGCACACGAGCACTAGGCGATAGCCCTAGTGAGGTTTGCGAGTTCGAAACCACTAATGATTTATCTAGTGATGAACTTGCTTGTGCTAGTGAAAAATTATTGCATGCCTTTAACAAATTGCAAAATGATTTTATTGATTTAAAAAGCAAGCATGAAGATTTAAAGTCCGATCATGAGAAGTTAGCGTCCAAATTTGATATCATTTCTCAAATAAGTATTGCTCTTCAAGAAAACAATGATATGTTAAATTTAGAAAATAAAAATTTGAAATTGGATATTGCTAACTTGACTAATGACAAAAATAATGCTATGTTAGAAGTAGAGAACATACAAAATGACACTGCTTCTTTTATAAATGACTATTTATGTTCTACTTCTAATAAAAATGCATATGTGCCTAAACTTGAAGATTCCAATCTTATGAATAAATACATTTCATCTTTAGATTCTACTTTGAAAACATGCATTAATAATTATAAGAGGCTTATGGATATGTGTGCCAAGTCTAAGTCATCATCCACTCATTATGCACACATATATAGCAAAGTTTGCAAATGCTCTAATTGCAGCTGAAAAGGTCATTTATCAAAATTTTACTATGATGCACACAAACATAAGAACGCTAATACTCCTTGTGCATCTCATGTAGCTTCTTCATCACATACACATGCACATACTCATCATGTTCATCATAAGCATGCTCATGTGTTTAAATGTGATATTTGTGGTCATTTTGGTCATGGCCAAATATTGTTTTGATTTGAAAAATAGTTCTCATTTGTCAAATGTTTCTAGTAGACCACATGTTTATAAATGTAATATTTGTGGTAGATTTGACCACTTAGGAAAGTTTTGTTTTGATAATGTTTCACATTTACAAAAAGCTTCAAATAATTTATCTTTGTTTGCAAATGTTCCACGTGTACCTTTTAATGGTCAACATAAGCAAATGCTTCCTTTCCATTGTACATATTACAATCGGAAGGGTCATTTGAGTAATTATTGCTTTGACCGTGTTAGTGCACTAAATGCGCCCAAATGGGTTCATAACCCAAGGGCTTTGAGCTTAAATGATAGGGGTCATGTCCCTAAATCTTTTGGTACCAAGAGTTTTTGGGTACCAAAACAAATTTGATTTTTAAACCAAGAATTTTAATATTTTTCTTATTCTTTTTCTTGGTTTTAAAAATTATGCTTTGAAACTTTTTATGAAAACAAATTTTCTTTGATCAAATTCTTTTGTTTTCATGGTTATTAATTTTGTTTTGATGAGAGGACTAACCTTCCGGAGTCATTGGGTGTTTATTCCCAAATCATGTTTACCGGATGCTTAAATGTTCATATGGGTTATTACTAGCTCAAGAGCTAGATATGGTTGCATCTTATGATTTTTTGAATCAATGATGATTTGGTCTTACGCTTTTGGATTTAAACTTTGATTTATGATTTCTCTTGGTTGATTTATTTTCATTTGAAAACATTTTGCATGATTCTCATACTCTTTCTCTTTTGATTTCATAAATCTATTTTATACATTTTTTATATTTGTGTAATGAGACACTATCTTCATATTGACATACTTATATGTGTTCTCATTGTCTTTTTGTACGTGAGTGATATTTAGCATACTTTCCATCTATGCTTGCTCACATATGTGTGCCTTAGCATTTATTGCATATATTCTATATGGCATTTTGATAGGGGGAGTAATCCCTATATATTTCTTGTTTTATACTCACCCATGCTTATTTGTAGGGGGAGCTTTCGCTCTCTTAATTCCTTTGTCCCCTTTTTGATGTTGTCAAAGGGGGAGAAATATTATGAGTATACATTTCCTTGTTTATATGCGTGTGAATTATAATTTATATATTCATTTCCTTTCATGCATATATCTTTTTTGTAAATTGTTTGTCATCATTAAAAAGGGGAAGATTATTGGCCTTCTTGTTTTGATGATGTTTAACAAATAATTTACCACTAATGTTATTTGTCTAGTATTTGTGTTTTCTTATTTATTATAGACAAACAACGTTGTTGGAGGATGGATGGAATAGAGCTTCA
>BQKN01000682.1:0-35303 GCA_022839385.1 Asparagus kiusianus | reverse complement strand
ACCAGCTCCACGAGATCCACGAATCCCTCCTCCACGAGCTGCAGTGCACCGCTAAGAGCTCCTCCTCCACGAGATCCACTCCCCCTCCATGAGCTCCTCCTCCACGAGATCCACTCCCCCACCGACCGCTCCTCCTCCACAAGATCCACTCCCCCACCGACCGAGCAGCGCTCTTCCCTCGCGATCCAGTCCGCCAATGTAGGTCAATTTCTATTTTGAAATTGAATTTGTGTGCTCAAAATAAGACCATTAATTTCTCTCCAATTTTTAGTTCATCATCAAATCCCCCATTAATTTCTCTCTAATTTTTCGTTCATCAGCACATCCGTCATTAATTTCTCTCCAATTTTTTCGTTCATCAGCAAATCCCCCATTTGAGTTTAAAACTATAAAAGAAGCCCCCATTACAGAAGACCACTTTAAGTTTGAGTTTTTTTTCAACTAACACACATATTGGTGTTATATGAAATGGTAAAATGTCCAGGTTATCCTTTGTCAGATTATAATTCTAATTAATTTGAGAGTAGATTTACAGAAGACCACATTTTAATGCTGATGACTATAGTAGATTTACACAAGATCGTTTTGAGAGTTTAAACTAAAGTATTTATTTGGGTATTTTGTAGTTGTTTCTTGATGAATCCATGCATTTGTTTTACAACAAATAAAGTGTTCAAAATGGGAGAATCAAGTGCTAGTGGAAGTAAAATTCCTAGCAATACAAAAAATGCTCCTAAGCCAATACTCGGAATGAAGTTTAATACTTATGAAGAAGCTTATAACTATTATAACTATTATGCATTGTTGATGGGTTTCGGAATAAGGAAGAGCACAGTAAATTACTCGAAGAAGACAAGAGATGTGCTAGACAGAAAGTTTGTTTGTGATAAGGAGGGTTATAGATCTAATAGAGACAAGATGGAGATGTCTTTTCGGCGAGAGACCCGAGTGGGATGTAAGGCAATGATGAGATTTAAAGTATTAGAGAACAAATCGTGGGAGGTCACGGGGTTTATTGAAGAACATACAAATCATGTGTTGAGTAGCCCAGACAAAGCAAAAATGCACAGATCACACCAACAATTTCATAAAACTCAAAGTTGTAAAAAACTTATTGAGAGTTTGCAAGAAGAATGTATGCCTCCATCCACTATTTCTCATGTCATTAATGCAACCAATGGTAGAGAAGGTGAATTAGTGATACCACAACAGTGTATTGATCACATCAGATACCAGAGAGTCAACAATATTGGTAGTGAATGCATATCTATCATTCAAATGAGGAGTGTTTTCTAGGCTGATGGAAGATCAAGAGCGTCTTATTTGCAATTCAGTGATGTTGTTGTGTTTGATGTGACATACAGAAAAAATAAGTTCAGTCTTCCATTTGCTCCATTTACTGGTGTGAATCATCATAGGTAGTCCACTTTACTTGGTTGTGCATTATTAGCTGATGAACAAGAAGATACATTTGTGTGGTTATTTGAAGAATGGCTTAAATGTATGCATGGGGTTGAACCAGGTGCTATTATAACAGATCAGGATAGAGCCATGTGTAATGATATTCACTCTGTGTTTCCAATGACAAGACACCGTTATTGCTTTTAGCACATGCAAAAGCATATTACCGATCACTTGCCTACTTTGGCTTCTCGGTATGGTGAACAGTTTCAAAGGTATTGGGGTTTATGGTGTAATAGTTCTTCAATTGAACATTGTGAAGGATATTGGCTAGAGATGAAGGAGAAGTTTGATATAAATGAAGAAGGGGATGGATGGTTGCAAACTGTTTACAAATATCAAGAACATTGGGTGTCATGTTATTTGAAGGACACTTTTTTTGCTGGAATGAGATCGAACCAAAGAAGTGAAAGTATTAATGCATTTTTTGATGGGTATGTTAACTCATAAACTCAATTACACGAGTTTGTTCTACAATATGAAAAAGCATTAACTCATCGTCGCATAAGTGAAGCCCATGAAGATTTCAAGAGTCTTAACACAAAGCCTGTCATGCTCCTTGGACATCTGATTGAGGTCCAAGCTGGAGAAATGTATACACGCAACATGTTTGATGTGTTCCAAACTGAATTCAAAGGATTTGCTACAGAGTTTTGTGAAGAATTGAGAAAAGATGGGGACATTGTTGAATACAAGATTAGTAAGTTTGTAGATAGAGGAAAATGGGAGGTGGTTACTTATGAACAATCCAGTAAGATGCAGTTTATTTGTACAAGTGCTTTGTTTGAAACTAATGGTATTGTATGTAGACATATATTGTCACTAATGATGGCTAGGCAAATTTCTTCATTACCCGAGCATTACATCCTACACAGTTGGACTATACATGCTCGACATCGTAACATTAGGGTTGACAATATTGTATTTGGAAGAAATATCACAAGTTGTGAAGAGAAGATTAATTTGTTGAAATCTTGGGCTTTAAGAGCAAAATTCAATAACGTGCTCAAGCTTGCATTTGATTCAGAAGAGAGGATGCAGAAATTAGATAATGTGCTAACAAATTTCTTAGAATCACTTGAAGAAGAAGTTAGAGAAACAGAAGATAATCATCAGATTTCCGCACCCATTTCTCATACAATGGAGCACATTCCTCAGATTACAGTTCGTGATCCTGAAAAACCTGCAAGGACTAAAGGTCGTCCACGCAATGCTACTAGAATTCAGTCAGGCTTAGAACAAGCACAAGAAAAGAAAGGGAGGAAGAAGCGTACATGTAGCAGATGTGGTGAACTCGGGCATTATAGAACTAGCTGTAAAGTCAACTTGCCAAGGTACAATTAATTTTTTTTTCCATATGTAGCTTTTTCGTGAATTTCTTATATGTAGCAGATATGTAGTGGTATTCTTACCCATTGTCCTCATACCACTTAACTGCTTATTGTATGTTGGCCATCTTCATTCAATATTGGCCTCATACCACTTCACTGATTAATTAATATTGGCCATCTTATATGTAGCAGATATGCAGATACATGAGTTTTGTCATTCGCCATCTTCATTCAATATTGGCAACATGCTCACTTGGAAACATGAAATTCATATGCATTTTGTCTTCATTCAATATTGGCAACATAACCTGCATGCTTAGCAACCATTAACAATGTTATATATTCCCTTACAATCCCTCATGCTGCTGCTAACCCAATTTGAAATTTGCAGGGATTTATGAAATTTGCAGCTAACCCAATTTGAGGAGAAGAAGAGGAATCTTGTGAGAAGATGAGGAAACAAAGAAGAATTAGCAATGGATTATGTCATGTCTTTAAACTGTGAAGAATTAGCAATGGATTATGTCATGTCTTTAAACTGTGGACAGAAGATAAAATTTCAATGAACTACTGTTTTCAAAGCCAGAAATGTAATGTAAGATAAAACTTCGGGAATTATGAGTTTTATTGTGGTTGTTCAAAGCTTGATTGTAGAGTATTGCAGGCTTTAGAAATGCAAATGTCTTTTATTTCATTTGTAATGCGGATGTCCTCTATTTGCCTAAAAGTTGTTCAAAGATGGATTGTTCAAAGTTGTTCAACGCTGGAATTATGAGTTTTATTGTGGTTGTTTCGAAGCTGGATTATGAGCACAATTGATATTTCCTTGTTCATATATGTATCACTATCAACCCAGCGAATTATTTGTTCCTCTTTTGTAATAAAACACCTCTTTGCAATCACTTGCAACCCCAGTTCTTGAGCCTTTTGCCCACTCATCAATACCAATGCTGCAGCACCATCACTATCCCAACAGGACAAGAGAAGCATTAATGACATTTAACATGAGCTTATAATATGTTCAAAACTTCAAAAAATGTAATAAGCATCAAATGGCAACTCCATTATAGCCAATTCGTAGTAAGAATTACAACACAACTAACATGCAGAAGGCTTTAATGGATTAAATAGGTCTGTCCAGAGAGATCATCCATTTACTTAAGCTGGAAACTTTCAACCTATAATATCTGACATTAAATACCACTTTGATACAAACTACCACAAACAAGCTCACACTTTAGTACAAACTAAGTACAAAATGACCCAAGTTATGCAAGCGTATTCTAACATTGAAAAATCATACACGAATCACATCAAGTGTTTCCCCCAATAGAGAAACCAACAAATATTGCAACGATACATACTAGAAATATTAAAATTGTAAAACACTAAACCTATTACAAAAGCTTGGATGGAGGAAATAGCAGTTTCCCAAAGTGGTATTTTGTCCTCAATAAGATTATGCCCCCCTGAAAACCCTTGTTCTTGAACACAAACAGGTAGCTGCACATGCCTTGAGATGGATGCTGAATCACGTGCGCTTAAGTGCTTCTCCCATTCACTCAGAGCGGGTGGTGGGGGACTGGATCTAGTGGCCGGTGGCGGGGGACTGCATCTCATGGAGGAGGATTCATGGCGAGTTGTCAAACACCCAAGAAGAGGGATTGTGGATGGAGAGAGGGGGTAGAGGAGATTCGTGGCGGTGCGCTGCTTGGTCGGCGGGGGAGTGGATCTCGTGGAGGAGGATCACTTAGCGGCACACTGCAGCTCGTGGAGGAGGGATTCGTAGATCTCGTGGAGCTGGTCGGCGTGAGGGAGATCGAACGCGGAGCGGTCGGCGGGGGAGTGGATCTCGTGGAGGAGGAGCTCGTAGCGGGGGAGTGGATCTTGTGGAGGAGGAGCTCTTAGCAGCGCACTACAGCTCGTGGAGGAGGGATTCGTGGATCTCGTGGAGCTGGTCGGCGTGAGGAAGATCGAACGCGGAGGATTGAGCTTGTAATAAAGAGATCGAGAGAGGGAGGAAGAGGACATGAGAAATTGGGGATCTGAGTTTTTGGTGAGAGAGAGAGAGTTGGGGATCTAAATTTTTGGGGGGAGAGAGGCAGTGCTTATGTCGATGAATCGCGCTGGATTTTTTTAGAAAAACCCAAGCAGCGCACCCTGCGGAGCGCTGGGCAGTGCTTCTGTAGTTTTCTCATATATATATATATATATATATATATATATATACTCCAATTTACAAAATCAACTTTTGAAGAAATTTTAGAAACTAGAATGTCTGTTTTTCGGTAAGTAAGTTTTCACAAATACGAAGTGATATTTCATAAATTTCTTCTATAACATGCTTATTTTTATGTGTATAAATTTTCCCAAAGTTATACTATTTTTAGAGTTGATTTTCTATTTTAAATTGAATTTAGAAAATCAACATCTCAAAATTTAAGCTAACCTGTGTATCAGTTATAAGTCGATAGATTCTAAATATCAGTCGACCGATCACCTCTTGGCAGTTGACCGATGTCATTTTTTAGTCAACCAATCATAGCTATTTTCTAGCCTTTTATTTTTCAGACAAATCAGTTGACCGATAGGTTTCATCAGTCGACCGATCAACGGTAAAATGGCTGTAACTGCTAGTTTTTGGCTATTTTCTTTTGAGAGGCTATATATAACCCTCATTACTCATTTGTTTCTTTATGGAAGTTTAGGAAAAGGTTTTTCAAGTTTGTTTATGGGTTTTTACGAGAAAATCAAGTGTGTTTATTTGTTTGGAGGTGTTTAACAAGAAGAAGGATTTCATATTCAAATCTCAAGGTCTTTTTGTTTAGAGAAGTTTTTCTAAACTCTTTAATCTAGCTAATTTACTTTTTGATTCTCATATTATTTATGCTTGTAGGCGTCTAAAATTGCCTATGAGAGCCCGCACGAAACTCAAAGCAATGAATTGGCGAGTCAAGAAGATTCACCTAGGCAGCTCGTGCGCGCCATTAAACGTGTGCACGTCAAACCAGATCGTACGCGTCGATCAACGTGCGTACGTCAAATCAGCTCGTGTGCGCCGGTCAACGCGCGTACGTCAAATCATCTTGTGCACGTCAGCCAGCGCGTGCACGTCAAATCATCTCGTGCGCGTAGGTCAAACACGTGCACGTCAACCAGCTCGTGCGCGTCGATCAAAGCGCGCACGCCAATTAGTCCGCACGCATCGATCAACACTCGTATATTAACTAAAGCGCGTTCGACGGTCGGTCTTGCGGTGAAGCATACAAGTCAACAAATCGGCCAAACACGCGAAAAGAGCGGATCTCGGAAGAGAAGAAACATAAAAGAATAAGTCGGCAAAACTACACGAGCGCGAGACGGAATAAACCGACCCGCGCAAGCGCGGGTCGGATCAATCCGACCTGCACAAGTGCAGGTCGGATCAGCCCGACCTGCACAAGTGCAGGTCGGACCTGATCCGACCCGCACAAGTGCGGGTCGGATCAATCCGACCTACACAAGTGCAGGTCGGATATGATCCGACCTGCGCAACTGCAAGTCGGATCTGATCCGACCTGCGCAAGCGCAGGTCGGACTGATCCGACCCGCAGCGCGCAGTTCGGAACCTGAAACGTATTTTGACGGTTTTAAAGCTGTTTTCACAGGATTTATCTGTTCCAGGGGTTCCCAACTGACTTGATATCATCCCCAAACGTGGTTAGGCTGTTGTTAACTGAAGATAGAGCCAAATCACTTGTTCTCATCCAAAATAACCGCATCCGGGGCCTATAAATATGAACCAAAGGCCTCCATTTTCAGGGCGGAGTTATTCTCAAGACGTGGAGGTGCTGCTGGATTGAGGAGTCAAGGAGCACGAATTTCAGCTAAGGCAAATCAGATCCCGACGAACTTCAGCATAAAGAAGGAGCTATTCGAAGGATCTGAACCCCGTCCGTCCATCCCTTGAGATTAGGCTTGGTCTTAATCTCGAGAAGAGAATACAACAATTTTCGACGCAAACAAACTGGCGAACACAGTAGGAGCCAACAGCTTCGCTGCCGAAGCTATCGTGTCGCAACCTCGGATCTGCATCCTGGTTGAAGAAGTGGTCGAATACGAGTTCGACCAATTGAAGTTCGAGGAATATATGTCGTCCTCCTCACACAGATCCGACCTGCCAATCTGTAGGTCACACAGATCCGACCTGCCAATCTGCAGGTCACCCAGATCCGACCCGCCAATCTGTAGGTCACCCAGATCCGACCTGCCAATCTGCAGGTCACCCAGATGCGACCTGCCAATCTGTAGGTCACACAGATCCGACCTGCCAATCTGCAGGTCACCCAGATCCGACCCGCCAATCTGCAGGTCACCCAGATCCGACCCGCCAATCTGTAGGTCACCCAGATCCGACCTGCCAATCTGCAGGTCACCCAGATCCGACCCGCCAATCTACAGGTCACCCAGATCCGACCCACCAATCTGTAGGTCACACAGATCCGACCTGCCAATCTGCAGGTCACCCAGATCTGACCTGCCAATCTGTTGGTCACACAGATCCGACCCGCCAATCGGCAGGTCACCCAGATCCGACCCGCCAATCTGCAGGTCACCCAGATCCGACCCGCCAATCTGCAGGTCACCCAGATCCGACCCGCCAATCTACAGGTCACACAGATCCGACCTGCCAATCTGTAGGTCACCCAGATCCGACCTACTAATCTGCAGGTCGCCCAGATCCGACCCGCCAATTTGCAGGTCACTTCAATCCGACCCGCCAATTTGTAGGTCACTCCAATCCGACCTGTCGATTTGCAGGTCACTTCAATCCGACCACTCGATTTGCAGGTCACTCCAATCCGACCCGCCGATTTGCAGGTCACTTGGATCCGACCCTCCACTTTGCGGGTCACCCAAATCTGACCCTCCAACCCGTAGGTCACTCAAGTCTGACCCGCGTCAGGGTAAAGACAGAAGATGTTATGCACATATTTCATCGATCCCTTCGAGCTCTGCACCTCCAATGGAGCACCGTGACAGCGTGGATTTGTACCGATTCAAGGTGCGGACAGTCGATCGTCTGGGTCCTTTGCAAGAGGATCGAGGCAAAGTTCTGAGCGAAGAACGTTTGGGTCCGATGACTAAACCCCGAGCAACTTGTCGAGCTGGGGGTCGCACACGCCCTCGCAACATTAACAAGCCTTCTCATAAAGGGAAAACTCTAGTTTCCACCCGTATGGTGGTGTGTATTCAAAACCAGGAGCTTGTTGAGATCTTGCGTTTCCAAAAGCGTAGTTCTAAACATGTGACTCTTGAGAACGCTAATAAAGCGGCAAATCCCCTGAAAGAAACGTATTCATCTGACGATGATAACGTTATACCTGGGGAGTTGTGCCAATACACGATAGGTTGCTCCGGTCATCTGACCGACGAGTTGTACTATCGGGCTGGGGGTATGAACAAGTCTCGGAAGAGATATACCCGAGAAACAAAATCTCACTGCCCGTGTGCCGAACTAATCAGGGCAGTATTATTAGTGTATAGCTGCCCCAAGACCGTTCCACAGAGGGTGTCGGTATTTGAGAGGATCTCTAACGGAACGACTAAGTCCAAACGTTTCCATGAGAAACAATCGGTCGTTCAAAGTGATGAACCCCCAGAGGTTACCATCAATATGGTTGATAAGGGAAAATCGATTCGACCTTCTAGCTCTGATCCGCTTGTATCGCATCGTCTAACCCGGTTACGATCAGGAACTATAAGATAAAGGGATTATCAGAGAATACAGAGAGGATTATCCTCGGATAATGAAGCGTCAGATTCCAACTCTGTAGTCGCTTCCGACAATACGGTCTCCAGCCCAGGTCAATCCCACGAGGCATTCATGATCAATACTGAGCAAATAGCCAAAATGGTTGAGGATGCCTTAGCCAAGCAAAAAGAGAACTTCAAGTTCGAGATGGAAACGACTATGCGACGGATGAGGGAAGAACATGACCAACAAATCCGAACTTTGTCGAATCAACTTGGTGAATCCAGTCGTCATAATAATGATAGCCAAGCAGCTAGCGATTCAGACGTAGATGAATACATCAATGCTGATGACCCTCCCATTAACCAGAACGCTGGGGGTGGCCCCGCTAAAAACAACGATGCTGGGGGTGGTCCCACCAATGACGACAATGCCGGGGGTGGCCGCGTTATCCCTCTCTCAATTCGTCCAAGCCCCGATACGAGCGAGGATGAGAAAATGAAAGATCTCGAGAGCAAAATCAACGCTCTGATGTCTGCTCGAGAGGTAAAAAGGACATGTAGTCCGTGTCCCTATCCAAAGGGGTGGGATTCAATAGCGTACCCGACGAAATTCAACCTGATTAACTTCACGCCGTTTGACGGGAAGGGTTCGCCCACACAACATCTGATCTACTTCAAGTTCCATTTGGGTATGATCTCCGGTAATGAAGCCTTGATGGTTCGGTCATTCGTTGGCACCCTTCGCGGGCCCGCTTTCGATTGGTACCGTCGTCTCAAGTCTGGAAGCATTAATAGCTGGGACGACCTGGAGAGCCTATTCCTGGCTCATTTCTTTGATGATGATGTCGAGGTGTCAATTAGGATACTCTTCAATGAGAAGCAAGAAGACGACGAGACGGTCGACGATTTCGTCAAACGCTTCCGGAATAAGGCAATGAACTGCCGAGATCCGATCATAGAGGACTTCATCCTTCAAACTTGCCATAACAACCTATCTATTGAGATATTAGAAGTTATGAGAGTCACACCCTCCAATACCTGGAAAGAGCTGAGGATGCGCGGAGAGCGGGCTGAACGCTTCATCAGAAGGAAACAGACCGAGAGGAGCCAACCGGCGGCTAATCTTCCAAACTCTAACTTCGCTTCCCGTGGTAAGGACAAAGCACCTGCAGCAGTTGTTGACACTAATCAAACGTCACAACGACAACCCCGGAGACAGCGAAACACTTCGGATTTGAGACTCCAAAAAGGGTACTCTTTCAAGGACGAAGACGTTCCAGCCATCTTCGAATCCCTCCTTGAGAATAATAAGATCAAGCTACCACCTATCACAAATCAGGAGGAAGCTAATAACACTGCGGACCCAAAGTACTGTGCGTACCACAGGAGGGTCCTTCATCCCACCAAGGATTGCTTTGCTCTCAAGAATAGCATTCAAACATTGGTTGAAGCCGGCGTCATAACGTTGGGATAAGCCGAATGAGAACGGCAACACTCCGAAGAGTATACGAGTATAAACTGCTTCTCGCTACTCCAATAGGTATATGAGTCTAAACTGTTTCCTACCGTTGACGGGAAGTTTCTGAAGAATTTTATACGTAATATTCTTAAGGATAACCCTGTCATGTAACTGAATGCAATGTCAGACCCAGTTCCGCGAAGGAAGCTGGGGGTGGATGATTCATGTAATGGGAAGTTCCCGAAAGAATGCTAAATGTAGCTTTCTTAGGGATAACCCGATCATTATAAATAAAGTGATAAATACTAAACCCCCACTGCGATTTGTATGAGTTAACACTCCTGTTGTAATTCATACTCTCACTCTCACTGTCTACCTGGTCAAACCTTCTTATAGTTAGGGCCACAACCAAAGTCCCCTCTCGATTCCTTTCATGAACGAGAGGTCCACTTTCAAATCGAGCGATCAAACCTATAAAAGGTAAGATCATCTAAAACCTACCATTCCTAATACTCCCTTGGTCAAACCTATAAAAGTTAGGGACAAAGCCAGATTCCCCTCTCGATTCCTTTCATGAACGAGAGGTCCATTTTCAACTTGAGCGATCAAACCTTCTTACAGTTAGGATCGTTTTAAACCTTCCACTTGGTCAAACCTTCCTACAGTTAGGACCATAACCAAAATCCCCTCTCGATTCCTCTAATGAATGAGAGGTCCGCTTTCAAATCGAGTGATCAAACATTCCTACAGTTAAAATCATCTCAAACTCCCGCTTGGTCAAACCTTCCTACAGTTAGGATCAAAACCACAATTCACTCTCGATAAACGAGAAATTCATTTTTAGTTCGGTAATCAAACCTTCCGACAGTTAGGGTTATCCGAATCTTTTCGATTCTCGGAGTGGAGATCCCACTCTTAGTTTCACCTTTTCGGATTCTGGGGGTGGAGATCCCACCTCGAGTCTCCTTTCCAACTGGAGATAGAATATAAAATTCTTCCTCTTTAGTGTTAGGAGACAGAATATAAAATTCTTCCTCTCCCGCATCGGGTTTGTCTTTGCCCCAAGAGAAGACTCCACTTTTTCAAACTCCTAGAATCCGTGCTTCACATGTACGGGGAATTTTATCCCGAAGCCTAAGAAGGGATAAGCCAACGCCTAACACGCGTTGCCGGTTAGTCCTTAACCGTAAAAAAAAGGGGGACAGAAGCCCACATATTCGACATTGTGGCAGGTTGTTATTAATAACACCATAATCCGTGCTTCACACGTACTGGGAATTTTATCCCGAATCCTAAGTAGGGATAAGCCAACGCCTAACACGCGTTGCCGGTTTAGTCTTTCACCGATTGAAGAAGACACCAGAATTCAGTCTGGGGTATTTTATCCCGAAGCCTAAGAAGGGATAAGTCAGTGCTTAACCCGCGTTGCTGGGTGGTTCGTTCCAGTAAAAACGACCGAGTCTACATATTCAACATCGTAGCAACAAAAATCCATGCCTTTTATGAATGGGGAATTTTATCTCGACTCCTAAATAGAGATAAGCCTACGCCTAACACGCGTTGCCGGTTTAGTCTTTCACCGAGTGAAAAAGACACCAGAGTACGAGTCTGGGGACTTTTATTCTGAATCCTAAGTAGGGATGAGTCAACGCCTAACACACGTTGCCGGATGCCATATTTCCGTAACAAATAATGAAGTCTATGTATTCAAAGTCATAGCATTAAGTCTAAGTGAATTAATTCTCTTAGCGCAACGTTATGTGCGGAACGGATCCAAAATAATCTGCACACTAGCCCGACTCAAACGGTAGTCGGTAAAGGCACATCAAACCCGTTGAAGGCTGGGGGTTTGCCAAAAATCCTAAAGTCTACATCTAACACACGTCGCCGGTTTAGTCTTTCACCGATTGAAAAAGACACCAGAGTCTAAGTCTGGGGAATTTTATCCCGAAGCCTAAGAAGGGGTAAGTCAACGCCTAGCACGCGTTGCCGGGTGCCATATTTCCATAAGAAATGGTGAAGTCTATGTATTCAAAATCATAGCACTAAGTCTAAGAGAATTAATTCTCTTAGCACAACGTTACATGCGGAACGGATATAGAATAATCTGCATGCTAGCCCGACTCAGACGGTAGTCAGTAAAGGCTCATCAAACCCGTCGAAGGCTGGGGGTTTGCCAAAAATCCCACAAGTATTATGGTTGATTATTCCATACGGAGTAAGACATCATAATAAAGGAGACATAACGAATGAAAAAGGACATATCTTCTATTAATGAAATTGAGTTTGCAGGTACAAGAGTTACAATCAATCTACATGAAGTTTGTGACTACGGACTTGCTGTTCAAGTTTAGTCAATTCCTCTGTATAAGTTCGCTCAAGCTCACACTGCAATGCAACCTTGAAGGATTCCTCGGTGAGGGATAATGTTTTCGCAACCTCTTGTTTGATCTTGGCTAACTTCTGTCTCGAGAGCTCTAATTTTCCGGATATCACAACTTGTGAACGCTCCAAGTCATCATTCGTCATCCCTAAGATAGCCAAGGCCTCCACCTCTGCTTTGAGCTCCTCTTCGGGTCGCTCTATCTTAGCCTTACCCGACGTAATAGAGGATTTGAGTTGACGCGTAGATGTTTGTTTCTCAGCAAGGACGGCCTCCATTTGATCCACCTGACTTTGTTGCGTTTGAATCTTAAGTCCAGCAAAAGCCCGAGTGTCGTGCCATGCTTGTAGACGAGATTCCATCCGGATGGCTATGTACGTTGAAGTACCGGCAGTCTTCAACTCTTGTAACCGTCGGAATTTGCGCTCCAGCTGATCTCCTCGTCGACATAACTAATCTGCAATAAAGACCAACAGCTCGGTCAGATCGAGAACCAAGATACATGAATCAAAGACTAAAAGGGAAATTGCGAATCTTTAATTGAAATTCTACAAAATGGAATTTTCCAATTAAGGGTCCAATTAAACCTATACGACATTCTCAGTTCAAGTTAAAGGTCACAAAGACCAACTAAAGAACTCGGTCATGTACAAGTTTGAATTCAAAGCATATACAAGGGTTCGGCTACATACAAATTCGAATTTGAAATATATACAAGAGTTCAACCATATACAAGAGTCCAATCACATGTACAAATTCAAGACATATAAGGTTCTCGAGCCATACGAGTTCAATCATGTACAAGTTCGGACCATACAAGAATGCAATCATATACAAGAATTTAGTTATGCACGAATTCAATCGTATATACAAAGTTTGGTTATGTACAAATTTGAGTTCAAGCCAAGTCCTG
Source organism: Asparagus kiusianus (assembly GCA_022839385.1). Classification (NCBI taxonomy): domain Eukaryota; kingdom Viridiplantae; phylum Streptophyta; class Magnoliopsida; order Asparagales; family Asparagaceae; genus Asparagus; species Asparagus kiusianus. The sequence goes on along the minus strand of BQKN01000682.1, from coordinate 22,020 downwards.
GCCTCACACATGTACAAATTCAGGGCGTATAAGGTTCTCAACCACATACAAGTTCAGATTCAAGTCATGCACAAATTCAATTGTATACAAGAGGCATCCACCCAAGGAGTTTCAGGCATTTTCACCGGGTAATGGCAAAAGACAAAATATACTTGATTCTGGTTCCATTTGCATGGAAACACCTCATTTTGAGGATTCATGGAAAATATCAAGCCTATCACCAGATAATCATCTGTGAGGAGAAAGCCAGTTATGAATAGATCAATGCTTACTGATATGCGAGATGCATGTCCTGAGTCAATGCTTTTCAGCTCAGGAGTTGTAGAGCAGTGCACTAAAAAAAATCCAGAAGTTTCTCGCTTCCAGTTCAAATATAACAGATGGAAATTGCTTAAATAATTCCTTATTATATGAAAGGGGATTTCAACCTGTTGCTATTTGACATGGATGACAAATTCAATCCATGTAAAATTGAAACAGATGACTTGCAGAAGATCATACATCATCGGAATCTTTGATGCATAAAAAAAATACTTTGAAAGAGCAGGACACACTCAGACATCAATATCAGTCAAAAGATCTCGACCAACATCAACCAATCTCAACCAATTTCGGCCATGAACAGTCAGGGAATTCAGCCATGAACGGTAAAAAAAAACGGCTAATTTCTCAAACTCCATACCCAAATTTCAGTTTTCTTCCAAGATTAAAGAGCAAGGGTTGAAATTATCAAGCCATGAACACAATCAACCAAAAATTTCGACCAACACTCAAACCAAGTGCAAATTTCAACTTCCCCCAAATTTGAAGAACTAGGGTTTTCAATCATTGAACCAAAGTATGAGGAACTAACTAAAATCAAAGTAAGGGAATTGAAGCCATGAAGAAAGACTTACCCAAGTTCTGAAGCTTGAAGAGGAGAAGAAGCTTGTTGATGCTCAGGTCCAAATCAAAAAATCGCCGAAACCCTCACAAGCTCGGTCGGTTGTGGACAGTTCAAAGAAGAAAGAGGAAATAAGAATTTTAAAGGGGGGAATTTTGATTGAGTTGGAATTCTTGTTGGAAGAAAAGTTTGAGAGCTTGGTGAAAAGAGGCTTAGAAACCAAAAATTTTGAGAGAAGAGAAGAAGCTGGAACCGAACTTTGAAGAAGGAGGAGGAAGAACGGGATTTTTATCCCAAGTACACCCCCTTCCGACCCACGTTCTGCGCGTCGGATCTATCTGACCAGCGTGAACGCGGGTCAGACCCAGTTTGGCGCCCGTTTTGCTGTATTTTCGCCTGTTTTCGCCCGTTTTTCGAATGTTCGGAGTCAAACCTCATCTCTCGGATAATTTCACGGTATTTTCACTCATATTCAAAACCGCCAAAACGTATTTTTAGGTCAAACATGCATGAAACACCCTGCTGACCCGCGGGGGGCGCGGGTCGGCGCGGTCCGACCCGCGCCGCCGTAGGTCGGCTACGGCCGACCCGTACGGGTGCGGGTCGATAGTGGCCGACCCATGCGGCCGTGGGTCGGCGTGGTTCGACTCGCGTAGGTGTGAGTAGTTCGGCCTTTTTGTTGAACTGTTTGGTGTTTTCTGACTTTTCCGGGACTTGTATTTTTTTTGTCGTTTTGTTTACTCGCCCGTCATGGTGACTTGTACGTTCCATAGCAGGACAGACCGCCGAACGCACGTTGGTTAACGTGTGCGCATTGGTTTACGTGCGCATGTTGATTGATGCGTACGAACTGATTGACGCGTGCGAGCTGATTGACGCGCGCGTGTTGACCGATGCCCACGAACTGATTAACACGTGCATGTTGACCGACGCGTACGAACCGATTGACAAGCGCGTGTTGACCGACGCGTATGAACTGATTGACGCGCTCATGTTGACCGATGCCAGCGAACTAATTGACACGCGTGTGTTAACCGACGCGCATGAACTGATTGACGCACGCGTGTTGACTGGCACGCGCGAGCTGACTATTGAGCGCAGGCCACTTGGTACACTGTTTCGCCTCCTACGCTTACCGGCGTCAGATAATCCTCTTAGACTTGGATAACAGCATTCGTCGTCTTCTCTCCATCTCGAGCTGTGTGCAGACACCTATAAGCATTTTTAGACGCCTACAGATACCCCCTCTAAAGTATTTCAGACTCATTCTTTTATTTAGGAGTCTAGAATGCTTTGGATAAGATAGGCCATTTCCTTAATCTTGTAGAAGGACCTGTGAACTGCTTCAATTCTTGACTTTTTTAACCTTCAGTCTATTCATTGTTTTGTCGAATAGATGAAATTATTCCGGCGCTACGTTTATCGTCTGACCGTTGTTGAAATCTTGAACTTAAGTTGATGCGTAAGTTTCTGAATTTAGCTCGTGTCGTTGAGTTGACTTTGAACTGATCATCCTCGTCAAAAATTCATGTGTCAATGTCATTGAACTCTCTAGAATCACCCTTTGCCTAATTTTGGCAAAATTGCTGACGCGTTGGCCGACGTTAACTTTTGTTGTAATGCGTTGACTGGCGTTAACACAGTTTATACTCGTACGTTTGTTGGAGTCTATACAGTTTAAGCTCTTAATACATTGGAGCATGGCGGTCCCAAATTTTGGGTTACAGGACCAACTATTAAAGTTGTTTCGTCTGCAGATATGGATCTTATTCCAAAATTATTAGATGCTCAAGTCACGAGACCAACTAATGAAGCTGATGCGTCAATGACTCATATTTATAGAATTTTTGGTAAATTCTAAGCCATCAACGGGTTTGATTAGCCTTTACCGATCATCGTTTGAATCGGGCTTGCATGCGGATTGTTTAAGTCCGTTCCGCATGTGACGTTGTGTTAAGAGAGCTAACTCTCTTAGTGCTACGATACTGAATACGTAGACTTCATCTTTCTTACTTGAATAGACTACCCGGCAACGCATGTTAGGCGCTGACTTATCCCTTCTTAGGATTCGAGATAAAAGTCCTCAGACTCAGATTTTGGTGTCTTTTTCACTCGGTGAAAGACTAAACCGACAACATGTGTTAGGGATAGGCTTATCTCTATTTAGGAGTCAAGATAAAATTCTCCGTACATGTAAGGTGCGGATTTTGGCATTATCAATAACGGCCTGCCACAATGTCGAATATGTGGGTTTTTGTCCTTTTTATGGTCAAGGACTAACCGGCAATGCGTGTTAGGTGCTAACTTATCTCTACTTAGGTTTTGGGATCAAATTCCCCAGGTTCGGATTATGGTGTCTTCTTTAATCAGTGAAAGACTAAACCGGCAACGCGTATTAGGCATTGACTTATCCCTACTTAGGATTCGGGATAAAAGTCCCCGTGTGTGTAAGGTACGGCTTTTGGGAGTTGAAGGATGGTGTTGAAAAATAGGAGAGGAAGAATATTATATTCTATCTCCCGAAACCAAAGAGGAACAATTTTATATTCTATCTCCAATTTCTAAGGAAACTCAAAGTGGGATCACCACCCTAAGAATCCGGAAAAGTGAAACTAGGAGTGGGATCTCCACTCCAACAATCGGAAAGATTCAAGCAACCCTAAGTTTTATAGGATTGGTTGCTTAATCCAAAAAAAGAATTCCTCATTTATTAAGGTGGAATTCCGATTTTGACCTTAACTTTTATAGGTTTGGCCGAATAGGAAAAGGTGAAAGTCTTTCGTTTATCAAAAGGGGCATTCCGGTCTTGGTCCTAACCATTTGTCGGTTTGACCAAGTGAGGTTGGAGGCAATCCTAACTTTCATAGATTTGATTGCTCAAATTGAAAGTGGACCTCTCGTTCATGGAAGGAATCAAGAGGGGATTTTGGTTGTGGTCCTAACTATTTAAAGGTTTGACCAAGATGGGAATTTGAGACGACCCTAAGTAGATAGTGGGAGTGGGAGTATAAATCACAGTAGGAGTATTGACTTATACAAGTCACTCAGAGGGGGTTCCTGGTGTTAAGTGACAAATGGTTAACACAAAGGGGTTTGATAATCGTCAATGATCGGGAAATTAAAATTCTGAATACTATGTCCGGACTCTAATAATGAGAATGTTGAGTGCACAGACATAGTGAGAGTTTGAGTGGGAGTTTCTTATTCATCATCTTCTTGTAGTGACCGGGTTATCTCTAAGAATACACTATATAGAATTCTCTCGGGAACTTCCCGTTACATGAATTATCAACCCTAACTTTCTTCGTGAAATTGGGTCTAACATTGTACTCAGTTGCATGATCGGGTTATCCTTAAGAATACCAGGCATGGCATTCTCCAGGAACTTCCTGTGGAAAAAAGGAAATAGTTTAGACTCATATACCTATTGGAGTGTCAGGGAGCAGTTTAACCTCTTATACTGGTTGGAGGATTGAGAAGCAGTTTATACTCGTATACTCTTCGGAGTGGTGCACCGTTATTTGGCTTATTCTAGCTTTATGGCGCCATAGTCGATAAGAGCTTGAATCTTGTTCTTTAGACCGAAACAAATCTCAGTAGGATGGAGAACCCTCCTGTGATACGCACAGTAGTTTAGATCCGTAATCCTTTTAGCTCCCTTGTGATCTTTAAAAGGTGGTAGCTCAATCTCACCGTTATTCAGGAGGTACTCAAAAATATCTGGAACTTCTTCATCCTTGAAAGAGTACTCTTTTTGGAGTCCCGGATCTAGAGCCCTTTACTGCTTTTGAGGTTTTTGTTGTGACGTCTGATTATTATCACTAGCAACCGTAGGCATTGACTGTTGGCTTCTTTCGAACTTCTTGTTTCTGAGGAAGCGTTCGGCTTGTTCACTATGCATCTTTAAATCTTTCTAAGTCTTGGACGGGTTTAATTCCATAACTTCCAACACGTCCAAAGAGAGGTTATTGTGACAAGTTTGTTGGATGAATTCCTCCGTGATCGTACCTCAACAATTTATCACCTTGTTCTGGAAGCGTTTAACAAAGTCGATGACTATTTCTCCATCTTTTTGCTTCTCATCGAAGAGTGTCCTGATGGATACCTCGGCGTTGTCATCAAAGAAGTTGCAGAGGAATGAGCTCTCTATATCGTCCTAACTATTGATGCTTCCAGGCTTGAGACGGCGGTACCAATCGAAGGTAGGCCCTCGAAGGGTGCCAATGAATGACCAAACCATCAATGCTTCATTACCGGATATCATGTCCAAGTAGGACTTGAATTAGATCAAATGTTGAGTGGGCGAGCCATTCCCGTCGAACGGCGTAAAGTTGATCAGGTTAAATTTGGCCGGATACAGGATCGACTCCTACTCTCTCGGGTAAGGACACAGAATACGGGTCTTCTTTACCTCTTGAGCAGACATTAGAGCGTTAATTTTGCTCTTGAGGTCTTTCATCTTCTCGTCCTCATCTGTATCATGTTTTGGACGATTTCCGAGAGGAACGGTGTGGTCACTCCCGGCATTGTTATCTTCGATGGGACCACCCCCAACATTGTTATTTATAGGGGACGCATTTGGACCATCCCTAGTATTTTTAGAGGGTGCATCGGCCATGATGATTTCGTCCACTTCTAGATCGCTGTTAACTGCGGCATTCTGGGTACGGTGGCTAGATTCTCCAAGTTGATTGGACAGGGCCTGCATTTGTCGGTCATGCTCTTCCTTCATCTGTATCATGACTATTTCCAATTCGAACTTGAAGTTCTCTTTTTTGCTTAGCTAATGCATCCTTGATGATCTTGGTCATTTGTTCTGTGTTGATCATGAATGCCTCACGAGATTGTCCTATGCTAGACACCGTATTGTCAGAAGCGATGGCAGAGTTCGCATCTGATGCTTCATCATCTGAGAATAATCCGCTATATTCATCCTCTAATAGTTCCTACATCTAGTAGTTCCCATGCGTAACCGAGTTATACATTGGGATACGTCCGAAAAATAACGAGAACTGAAACTTCACATTGACTTCCCTTTATCAGCCATATTGATAGTAACCTCTGGGAGTTCGTTATCTTGCGCAGCTGATCTTTTTCTACGGAAACGCCTTAGCTTAGTTTCTAACGCTTTATAGTAAAGCCTTTGGAATACCGAGACCCTCTGTGGAGCGGTCTTAGGGTAGTTACACGCTGATAATACTACCCTAATAAGCTCGGCGTACGGTCAGTGAGACCCCTATTCTCAGGTACTTCTCTTCCGAGACTTGTTCGTACCCCAGCCTGATAGTACAACTCATCGGTCTGATGACCGGAGCAACCTATCGTGTGTTGCACAACTTCCCAGGTATAACATTATCATCGTCAGATGAATACGTTTCTTTCAGGGGATTTGCCGTCTTGTTCGCGTTCTCAAGAGTCACGCATTTAGAGTCATGCATTTGTAAGCGTGAAGTCTTGACTGGCTCTTGGACTTTAATTCTCCATCCGAGGTGGTCAATTACTAGAGTTTTCCGTGTGCGACCCCCAGCTTGAGTAGTTGCTCGGGATTCAGTCACCCGACCCAAGCGTTATTTGACCGGGGCTTTATCTCGACCCACGTGCGAAGGACCAAGATGATCCGTGATCTTTATATTAAATCGGGACAAATCCACGTTATTGCGGTGCTCCACCGGAGGTGCGGAACTCGAAGGGATCAACGAAACATGTGCAGAACATCTTCTATCTTGACTGTGGTGCGGATCAGATTTGAGTGACCCACGGGTTGGAGAGTCGGATCCGGGTGACCCACGGGCAGGAGGGTCGGATCTGGGTGACCCGCGGCTTGGAGGGTCGGATCTGGGTGATCCGCGAGTAGGAAGGTTAGATCTGGGTGACCCGCGGTTTGGAGAGTCGGATTGAAGTGACCCGCGTTTTTCGATCTCTTCGGCCTCCGTCTTAGACTTTTGGCCTCCATACTTTGTGCAGTATTGGTTGTTTCTTGGTTACATCCTTCTGCATCTTTTGTGCCTTTTGCATAAAAATTCGCGCGTGCGTAAGTCCGCGGCGCTTCTAAATTCGCTCCTCCCGAGTTGAACGGATCCTTTTGACTTGGATCTATTCACTTGTTGATGATTTGGACGAGGGGGCGTCTGCTCGCTATTGGATCGCTTGATGCTCCTTGAATTTCAGATCCGCCTCGTAACGGATCCCGTCTATCGGCTCCAAAGCCTTAGCAAGCTGACGCGCGAGGCGTTGACGTTACCTTTGACATGCCCTCTTCTATAGGATTGGTGTGCCTTTAGTACTCAACTCCTTGATTGAGGACGAGTTTAGATCTGTAGATTCAGCCTCATTGGAAGCCAGAGGGGCGTTGCAAAGCGAGAGGGCAACAACAACGAGGATCTTGATCTTCCCGCACTTACGAGGGGCGGAGGATCTGGAGGAGGACGACAGATACTCCTCGAACTTTAGTTGGTCGAACTCATATTCGACCACTTGTTCAACCGGGATGCAGATCCAAGGTTACGACATGACAGCTTCGATAATGAAGCTGTTGGCTCCTACTGTGGTCGCCAGTTTGTTTGCGTCAAAATTTACTTTCTTCATTGAATAACTCAATACAACTTTGGTCGTTACAATAAGATCAAAAGATTGGTCTTTTTATAAGACTCTTTACACAATGAAAGAAATAAAAATTATAACTCTATCAAACGAACGCAGGGAGATCGTTTATTGGCCTTATGCTTGTGCGGAATCTTTGCCTGTGCCAGGGATTTCAATATCCGTGGACCACTTTTGATTTGGATCCGGTTGATGAAAAATTTGGCAGAGCTTTGCCTTCGTCGAGGAAGTATTTGATTTGAAGCAATGAGATCGACCAAGTAAAATCAATACTCTTCTCGAGATTAAGACCAAGCCTAATCTCAAGGAACAGCGGGATCGGGCTTCAGATCCTTCGAAAAGCTCCTTCTTTATGCTAGAGTTCGCCAGGATCTCGCTAACCCTCGCTGAAATTCGTGACTCTTAGCTCTGGAGTTCGACAGCACCTCCTCGTCTTGATAATAATTCCCCCTATGAAATGAGCCCCCAGGCCTGTATTTATAAGCTTCGGTTGAGGGTTTTGGGATAAGAATAATGGATTCCTCCTTATCTTCAGTTAATAACGGATTAACCATGTTTAAAGATAGGATTTAGATAGTTAGGAACCTCTGGAACTGAAAAGATCTCGTAAAAACCCGTCGAAACCGCCAAAAACGCATTTTCGGGTCAAACCTGCGCGAAACACCCCGCTGACCCGTGGGGGACGCGGGTCGGCGTGGGTCGGCCGTGGCCGACCCGTACGGCCACGGGTCGGATGCGGTCGACCCGCATGGCCGCAGGTCGGCTGCGGCCAACCCGCGCGGCCGTAGGTCGGCGCGATTCGACTTGCGCGGGTGCGGGTAGTTCAGCCTTTTTTCTGAACTGTTTGGTGTTTTCTGACTTTTTTGGGACTTGTATTTTTTTGCTGTTTTGTTTACTCGCCCGTCATGGTGACTTTTATGCTTTATTGCAGGACTAGCCGCCGAACGCGTGTTGGTTGACGTGTGTGCATTGGTTAACGTGCGCGTGTTGATTGATGTGCAAGAACTAATTGACGCACGCCTGTTGACCGACGCGCGCGAGCTGATTGACGCGCGCGTGTTGACCGACGCCCGCGAACTGATTGACGCGCGTGTGTTGACCGATGCGCACGAACCGATTGACGCGCGCGTGTTGACCGACGCGCATGAACTGATTCACGTCCGCGTGTTGACCGACGCCGGCGAACTGATTGACATGCGCTTGTTGACCAACGCACATGAACTGATTGACGCGCGCGTGTTAACCGGCGCGCACGAGCTGACTGTTGAGCGCGTAGGCCACTTGGTTCGCCGTTTTGCCTCCTGCACTTGCCGGTGTCAAATAATCCTCTTAGACTCGGATAACAACGTTCATCGTCTTCTCTCTGTCTCGAGCTATGTGCGGATACCTATAGGCATTTTTAGATGCCTACAATATTATTAGGTTATTGCATTTTAGAATTCTAATTTTGGCATCAATATCGAATTAGATTAGCAATTATCCTATTCACCTTACCTCTAGGGTACTTTCAATTGGTATCAGAACTTGATGCTCTTGATTCATGGCTTAATCACCTAGAGTCAAAAATTCTCGTTATTATATTTTGCTAATCTAGTTTTGTGATTTTCATTGTTTGCATAGTCTTCATAGATATACATGGTACACCTAGTTTAGGCTATGATATTAATGTTGCTTCTATATTCGATGTCTTCTCATATGCTCAATGGATGTTTAGATTTAAATTATTTGTTAGATCTAAATATATCGACTTGTGGGAAGTATTTGAGTGTTCTTACATCATGCCCATGTTGGAGAAATCCAAGAGGAGCAAGGATGATAAGAAGATGTTTACTGTAAGAATTTTTGCTTAATGCTTTTGAACCATCTATTTCTAACAAACTTGTTTCTTTTAATAGTTCTTCTATATTATGAAAATGTATAGCAGCACATCATGGCAATTTGGAGGAGATCGAACGTGTTTTGGTGGATTCCACTACAAGTGCGTTTGGAGCATCTTCATGCACATGATCACTAGGCAATAGCCCTAGTGAGGTATGCGAGTCTGAATCCGAAAGTAAACTTTCTATTAATGAACTCGCTTGTGCATATGCAAGATTAATTCATGCCTATAACAAATTGTATCATAACTTTATAGATTTAAAAAGCAAGCATGTTGTTTTGAAATCCGATCATGAGACGCTAGCATTCAAATTTGATATCATTGCTAGAGAAAATATAATGTTTAAAGAAAATAATGATAAATTAATTTTGGAAAATAAAATTTTGATCTTAAATATAACTAACCTATCTCACGCTAAGAATGATGCCATACTAGAAGTAGAATCAATTAAAAATGAATTTAATTTATTAAAAAATGATCATGATTGTTCTACTTCTAATACTAATGCAAATGTGCAAATTGATGAGTTGACTCACATGAAAAACTGCATTTCTTCTTTAGATTCAACCTTAACAAAATGCATTAACAATAATAAGAAATTTATGAATTGTGTGCTAAATCACATGAATTCTTCCAAATCACATACTCACTATGCACATATGTATAACAAAATTCATAAATGTTCTATTTCTGGTCGCAAAGGTCATCTCGCTAATTTTTTCTATGATGCACAAAAACCCACTAATACCAATATTATTACTCATTGTGCATCTCATAAAGTTTCTTCACCACACACTTACACACATGCACCCATTGATCATCACAAGCATGTTAGTGTGTTTAAATATGATTTTTGTGGTAGATTTAGACATTTAACATTTTTTATTTGTAAAAATTTTCAAATTTGTAAAATGCTCCAAAAAGACCACCTTTGTTTGAATATATTTTTTGTGCATATTTAAAAGGTTATAAAAAACAAATGCATTTATTTCATTGCACGTATTGCAATAGGATGAGTTATTTGCATAATTATTGCTATGACCGAACACGTGCACAAAATGCACAAAAATGGGGCAATAACCCAAGGCATTAGATTTTATTAATATGACTCATGTTCCTAAACTCTCCGGCACCAAAAGTATTATGGTGCCAAAATGTTTTTTATTTTAGAAAATTAAGTTTCTAATGTTTTTTTTTCATTTCTTTTTGGAAAACGTGTTTGCAAAAAATATTTTAAATGTATATTAATCAAAACTTTTACCCAAATGATTGTTATTAAAATTACATATATTGATCAAATATTATTTTTGGACTTATACTTTGTTTTTCATTACATATTATGATTTTTATTGGTTTTAATTTTGAGGGCATTTCTTATGAGTTAATTCTTATGTTTTTAGCATTTGCTAGTTTTATAAACTTTAAACTATTTTAAATGCATGTTAAAAATGCCTTCCTAAATGGTTTTATATATGAAGAGGTTCATATTGAGCAACCCCCCGAATTTATTGATCCTCTCTTTCTAGTCATGTTTATCGGGTGCAAAAAGTTTCATATGGGTTAGAAACAAGATCAAAGAGCTTGGTTTGCTCAAGTTTTATTGTCATATATATGTAGGCACTAAAAATACCAAGAAGCAAATGAGGGTCGAACCTCACGCAAACGAACCTTGTCTCAGCCAACAAACCTCGTCATTGAAGATGAAGCTCGTCATTGAAGACGAGACTCAATCCAAAACTTGCCACTGAGGATAAAGCTAATCTATAAGCGTCGAAGCTCATTGTTAGATACGAAGTTCAAACTCATTATTGGAGACGAGTATCGAAGTCTGTCAGAAGATGAAGCTCGTCAGTAAAGACGAAGCTCGTTCACGAGACTTGCTACGTAGTTAGATTTAGCTATTCAAGATGAAGTTTGTCAGTTAAGACGAAGCTCGTCAGACGAAGTTAGTCAGTAAAGACAAAATTCATCAAAAGAAGCTCACCATACTGTGCAGCCTGCCTTACCAGAGGAACCTCACTATGAATTGAGGCTAGTCTAATCTAACGAACCTCACCACACAGCAAGGCTCGTCATCCACATGAAGTTTAGCTGTCACGGTTTTAAAGACCCAGTCAGCCTACGTTGGTTAAACTGCAGGAGGCAGTTACGCCTCTCTACGCAAGATTTTAGCACGTCGGTTACATGTGAAGGGCTTATAAATAGCCATGAGCAGCTATGAAAGGGCCAACTTTTGGATTATTAGGGATTCTAGGAAGATCTTTTGCGCACAAGTCTAAGACCCGAACCTCGGTTCTTGCAGCTTAAGCCATCAGCAGAAACTTTCGCAATCTTGATCTGATCATCAACATAAAGAAAGTTTGACTCAAACATCGAGTGAGGCATCCTTTCACCACACAAAGCCCACATTAAAAAAAGAGAAGTCAAATTAACCTTCTCTTCCTCTGTACTCGAGAGAGAGCGATTGTAAGGGATTCTTACCAAGTGATAGAACTCATTCTTAAAATAAGAATCAATCATATATTTTTTGACCTTACAGAAGATGACAACCATAGTGGGAGAAGTCATTCCTTCTGATGAAATGATGGTGGTGCAATCTGTCACGCCCCGCTTCCCAAAATACCCAGGAATCGGAACGTGAACAAGCCTGCGATGTATTAGATTAAGGAGAATAAATAAAAATAAACATTTCTCCTCAACCTAATACTCTAAGCGTCTGGAAATAAATACAATACAAAGGCACAGATCCTTGATCACAGTTAGGAAGATTATAATAGACAAACTCGGAACAAAATGATCGATATCATAAAAAATATCATCCCAGACATAATATTCGGGTCAAACATGCCCTTATACATATCTGAACAAATGAATATGGAAGAATACAAAATTACATCAATCAACGGATAAAGAAGGAACTGCAAAGTAAAATGAAATGAATAACTAAGCTTCAGTTTCTTCTTCTACTCCATCCACTAGACACTCCTGCTGAGAATCCTCTGGCTCCTGGCGATCTCCCAGCTGAACCTATTTTTCCTCTAAGTATGACGTACACCAGAGAAAACAGGTGTGCGTTAGCATGCATGGCACACGGTAAGACCCCACAAAAGAAAGGAAAGCGAATGAAAACTCAATGCAGAAAGCAATACTATAACATAAATGATAAAAGAACGTGCAACTGGAAATTCAACAAAATCAATCAAGTAACAAGTCAATCATGCAACTAGAGATCAGAACAATCATCCAAGTAACAAGGTCATACAACTTGATGGAATTAATATTTAAAAATCTACAACATGAGACGTAGTACATCGAGCAAAATAATCCAAATAAGGAAACCATCATGTATATACCATATGTCTCAAATTGTAGATAATTAAATATTAACCCTAATCTATGTATGAAAAGAAATACAACTGGCCTACATCTTACAAGAAATCATACATATCCAAGAAACGAGGTCATGTAACTAGCCATCCTATAACAGCTCACTGGTCCACATCTCATACAAAGTCAATGCTCATATCATCAGATACTAACTGTTCACAAATCCCCTACGTGCACCCAATACGCCACTACACTGGATCGGTAAAAGGGCTACACGCAATCTGATTTTAACCTAGTTTTAACTCAAGCTAAACTCGAGTGAATATCAAATTCACGGACCAAAGTGACTATATGAATTCACTTTAACCCAACAAACCAACCCAAGTGATTACAAGAATTCACTGGCGCGAGCTGGAAGATACATCAACAGTCACATCCAAGCACATGAACATTAACTTTCTCATCCCAACTCTTCTTATTTTTTTAAATCAATCATAAACCTCATTGAAACTCGGGTTTACCACCTAAACTTAGTCAACACACCAACACATGTCACTGGGTCCCTTCATCATACATAAGCCACTAAGCCATGGATTCCTAATGATTCTTAATCACAGAAGTATAATAAATACAAACAATCTGGTACAACAATGATATGGCATATCACTAATTAAATCATGAACAAGAATCGTGAACGACTACAATAACAGTGCAGGATGTAACTACAACTATCAAATAAATACACATGGAATGTCGCAATTTCCAATCGTCAAGATCATAAATTTACTAATTCTGAAAATAATCTTTGTTCTCAAAACAAAATCCTTCAAATTTGTTTCTTAATAATTCAAAATAATCCTTTTTTCCAAAATAACTCTTTTAACTTATTTATTACTATAATGATTTAAAATAATCCTTAGAAATATTCTTTCTTCTAAAAACATGTCATCATTAATTAAAATCTAATTGCCAAAATATCCTTTCATCGCATACGGCTCAAAATACTATCATACTCCTCTTCACGAATATCACTACAACAGTAATCAATATTATATAGTATCATTAGTCAACAATCCCATGCAGGTAATAACATATCACAGTCTATTCTATGCGATCAATTAATAACAAATATAAATAAAGGAAATACAATTCAAGGGAAGTGGGATCTTCCCTGCGAGACTAAGGGGGCCTATCGACAATGCGGCAACGGTGCTGTGGAGACGGACCTAGACTAAAGGGTGTTGCGACGTTAGCGAGAGGAGATAACGACGACGGATCTGACAGTTAACTTGTGGAGCTGGACGGTGACATCGGCGATGGGTTCGACAGCACGGGGATCTCGGCGTGGCTACGGGGCTCATCGGATGGTGGTGAATAGTGGAAGGGATTGCTGTCACTGTTCGAGCGGGAAATTGCGTTATTCTTCATTGATGATTCTGTTACAACTTTGACAACAACTTTATGCGTTTACAAAGAGATCCGGTCTTTTTATAAGATCCGGCTTACAACAAAATCAAAACAAAGAAATAAAGATTACAACTTTCCTTGAACAAATCACGAGCTCCTGTTTTGCGGTCGCTCGCTTTGTGGGGTTCTTCGCCTGTGCCGGGGTTGAGTACCGTGGACCACCGCGCAATCTCGATCTGAACAGATCTACGTGGTATAACGGGTACTATCCCACCAAGGAGATAGTAGCCGAGAGGGATCGTTTCACTAAGGAAACGCTCGCTCTAATCTCGGGATCTAAGAACCAAGCTTAGATCCGGAGTAGTATCACGTAGATCTGGTTATCCAAGTCTTCAAGCCTTCACAATCCGAGTTGAGGTCGCAATCCGGCAGAGTTTCGGCTCTTCAGAAGTTTCAGAAAAAGTCCTCCCAAATGAACGAGTGCCAGGCCTATTTATAGGCACTCAAGACTGTGCCTTTGGCACAAAAACCGCCTAGCCACCTCTGGGTGGCTCGGCCTTGGCCGAGCCACCCTGAGGTGGCTCGGCCACCGAGCCACCCTAGGGTGGCTCGGCTTGGGCCGAGCCACCTTAGGGTGGTTCGGTTCGGGCCGAGTTCCCCCAGGTGCGCTGGTTTCGTCGTTTTCCGGTGTTTCCGGTTCTCCGTTGTTCGGATTTGATTCGGTTTCTGGAATCGGCTCATTGACTTGATTCCAAATATGGCAGTTAATCCGTTTCTGAGTTCGAGTCCGGGATTGGTCTTGATTCGATCGTTATATCACCGAGTTCGCTCTTGTTTAGATGACTCGGTGATTCCCCGAAACGTTGGTTCGATTCCACGTGCGTACGTGTTCTGTTGCTCATGTGCCTCGTTGCCTTGAACTTTCGTTGATTTGTTCGGGTCTTGATTCGATTGCCCGAATCCTCATTTGGCAGTAGCTCCGCTTCGGTGTTTGAGTTCAAGTCCGTTTTGTTGTTGGACGACTCGTTAACTTTCCGAACCGTTGGTTTGGTCCCGCACGTGAACGTATTCCGTTGCTTGCGTGCCTCATCGCCTCGTCGCTCGAATGTCCGTTGTTTTGTCGAATCATCGTGCTGAGCTAAGCTAAGGGACCTATAGGCAATTTTATACGCCTACAGATACCCCCTCCAAAGTGTTTCAGTCTCGTTCTTTTATAGAAGAGTCTGGAATACTTTGGATGTGATCGTCCCAACCTTGAGTCGGTATAACGGGATCTTGGAATGGCTTCTGTTCTGGATTCCTTCAATTCCACCAGGTCATTCAGTGCTTTGTAGAACGCCTGTGAGGATTCCGGTGCTGCATTTATTGTCTGACCGTCGTCGGGATTTGAACTTGAAGTCGATTCCTAGTTTTCCGATCTTTAGCTTTTGTCGGTTGGTTCAACGTGCAACTTTCGTTCGATTGTCGGCGTCGAGTCTTCTTTTGAGACGCGTTGTCCGGCGTCGTGTTATTGAGTTATCCTTAAGAATATTTTTAGAAGAATATCCTCCAGGAACTTCTCAATAAAAATAGGGAATAGTTTATACTCGTATACCTTATTGGAGTATTTCCGTGCCCCAAAATGAGCTGAACCGGCTTAAAAAATGAGCCAAAAAAGGCAGTAATTTGGCTCAAAAAAATTTCTTCGATCCTTCCGAATATGTGGGAGAGGCAGGAATAAACCAAGGACTGAACTCTCGGTTGATTTGAGGTCGTTTCGATGCTTGATTCGGCCCCTTTTGAACTGATTTGGACTGGTCTGGTCTGGTTCACCCTGGTCCGGTCTGGTTCAAGGCTGGTTCACTATATAAAAGAGGGTCTTTTTCTTTTTCTTTCTTTTCTTTTCCTCTCTCTAGGGCCGGCCGAACCCCTCCCCTTCTCCTCTTGATTTTTTTCTTCCCTCGAGCGTCTTTTCTCCTCGAAACTTTGATAGTTGTCCTGGATTTAGGCTTCCTTTTGATCTTGGACTGAAAAATCCCTCAAAAATCCCTCAAAAATCCAATTTTTTAGAATTTCTTTCAGGCCCCTCGAGCGCGTGCTGAGAGTTTCCAAAAAGGTCTCATTTTTGTTGGATCTCTGGCCTTTCTTCAGGTAAATCTCCCACAATTATGATCTTTTTCATGCTCAATTTAATTTATGCATTTGTAGAATCATATGTGAGGGTTGAGGGTGTGATTTGACACCTCGATTTAATCTTTTAGGGGTGTAGATCTGATAAAAAAGTGATCTTTTTTCTAGATCTGACTTCTTTTGATTTATTTTGCAGCTTGTCATGCCGCGTTCTTCGAGAGGTCGTTCCCCTGCCATGTCAGCTGATGGTGCGCCGCCTTCCTACGCCGGTGAGCTATCTTTGGCAATATTTGGAAATTTACAAATTAGTCCCTTTTTTCTTAAAAATTTGTAAATTGGTCCTTTTTAACCCACGTTGTTCTCCTTGGCGAGGCAATCGGGAAGAGCCTTGATTCTCCTTGGTGAGGATCGACGCTTTGGCATTTTTGGGAATTTTGCAAATTAACCCCTTTTTTCTAAGAATTTGCGAATTGGTCCCTGTTTACCCCACGTTGTTCTCCTTGGCGAGGCAATCGGGAAGAGCCTTGATTCTCCTTGGTGAGGATCGACGCTTCAAAGATATGTTTTGCTTGGTCAAAACCATATCTCAAAATAAAGGGGGCGAATTGACGCTGCATTGCGCTTCATAAGGCAGGGATCCTCGATGCACCCTATCTTATGATTGCACAATGTGGCCAAATCGTCTCACCCTTTATAAGGCAATGACTCTATCTCAGCTATTTGTAAGATGAGTTCAATTTCCTTTTATAACCGAGACTAACCCGTGTTTAATTGTCTATTCTGCAGTGGGGTACCCTTCCGGATCGTTCTCAGCCCACGCAGTCTATGGGCGTCGTGGCGAGCATTACTCGACCTCTGACAATCCTTCCCCTATTCCGGCTACTCCTCAGTTTGCTTCGGGCACGTCGACTGAGGTTGCCCAGGTGGTGAGGGAGGGTGGTCATCGAGCTATTCGCCAGCTGATTACAGATGCTCCTTTTGTGAAGGACGCCAGCTCTATCCAGCCTCTCCGGAAGAGCGATTTCCTATTTGGTGATTCTGTCGATGACCCAGAAGCCGTGTTCATTGACGCTGAGCAGTGGCTTCACAAGACCGGCGGTGGCTTCATATACGTGCCGGAAATTCCTCGACATCGCTCGTTGATTGAGCTCAGGTGTCAGGCCGTGATGCGCGAGATGTCGTGGCGTTTGACGGTGGATCATGAGAGCGTCCATTGCGGCTATATCACTCATCAGGCAGCTCCTGGTTCAAGCAGGAGTCACATTACCGGATTGCATCCCGGAGTGTTGGGACTGGATGCACCACCACGTAACGAGTTTCTCGCCACTGCTTCGACTTTGAGGAATCGCCTCGCTGCCCTAGGATGGGAGATGCCTGCGACTCGTCACAGGATTTATGGTTGGGTCCACTCTTCGGACAAGTCTTGGTGGAGTCGCATGACGACATACGTCTTGAGCCGCTGGGGCGAGGAGTTGCACGCTTGCGGTTTGTATACTGCCGTTCGTGCCACCATGTATGGCCTGCCTGTCAGTTTGAGACATTTCTGTGCTTTGTTCGAGTTATATAATCCAGACTCGAACACTTTTCTGACCCGTCAGGGGGAGTTGGGCTTGGCTCTTCATGAGATGCATAGGATTTCTGGCTTGACCATGGGGCAGATGTTATACCAGGAGTATTTCCCTTCCAGTCATGAGTTGAGTCAGCTGAAGGATCGCATGCCCGACCGTTACGAGACTTTATGGGATCTCACTTGCCATTACCATATCGCTTTGGCGCAGTCTGAGCCTTTAGCCAAGAGGACGAAGGCCTCTGTGAGTTTGAAGCAGTTCGCGAACTATTTGTTCAAGAACTTGGAGAGCAGCTCTGGCGAGGATATTTGTGAGTTGCCCCCACTCATTCCTTCAGAGGTGAACCATCTACTGAAGAAGATTGATGCTCATTCCTATACCACCAGCAGTCCTGAGGGTGGCTTTCCTGCGAAGACCAAGTTCAGATCTTTCTTATGGCATGCGACCACACCGATTCAGCCGATGACTCTTCTTGCCGGCTTTCTTGCTATCTGGTTGAAGAAGTGCGTGGTTCCATACCAGTCTGGGGACGCCTTGCCCTTGGAGGTACTCTTCCCAGCAGTTCAGCTCGCATACAAGAAGGAACTCTCACTTCTTCCGGTGATGGTGGCTAACATTCACCGAGGACTTCGACAGCTTTCCAGTGCGTTCACACGGAAGGAGACCGATTTGCCAGGTCAGATTCCCACGCTTAAGGTAGAGCTTCCGTACGCTTATTTGATGACCTGGTTCGTCCTTCACCGTCCGGACATGATGTCGGTGCCGAATGCCACAGATCACTCTGTTCCCCTGCTGCAGTTGCTTGAAAATGGTAAGTGGGAAGGCCGCGGGTTTTCTGATGTCCGACAGCAGCTGTAGGTCCACAAGTGTTGGGCATTCTCCACTTGTTTTCCGCAGTTCTCCGGCCGATATGGCGAGTGCTTGACAGACGATGAGAGGCCGAGAGAGAATCGGACCCACTTAGACATTGGCTGCTTTAATTGGCTGGTGAACATCAGGCCCAGCTATCTGACTTTCCGGGTGAGGAATGAGTGCTTCATAGAGCCATATCTACCCTGCCGATTTGCTCGCCAGTTTGGTTACGATCAGCTTTACATCGGGAATCCTCGTCAGCAGCTTCGGACCCACAGTGGTTTGGTGGACGGTCTTCGTGCATGGTTGTGGACCGTGACTGGCTGTACAGGCGCTAAGTTCAGCCTTCCGAGTATTGATAGGCAGTTGAATCTCACCTTCTTGAGCTGCAAGTGGTTATTAGCAGCCAACAAGACTATCCCTGTGAAGCCGATTGCGGAGCTAGAGGCTGAGGAAGCTTCTCGGGTTGACTCGCGCAGGATTCGGGAGAAAGCTCGATCACAGAGGACACAGAATAAGACTCGCCGAATTGATGAAGATGGCCATAGGTCATTCTATTCCACAGACGAGGCTTCCGGCGGAGATCCCGAAGATTGTGATGACTCTTCTGAGCGAGGTTTGCTATTCATCTTTTCCTTCTATTTTCTAGAAGTATTGAAACTGACTATAGTTCAATGTTTCAGGGACTATAGCTGATCATGATGAAGAGTTCTATCCTCCTCCTCGGGCGAGACCTTCGATCCCCATTGCTAGGCGGAAGAGGTTAGTCCGTAAGCTGCCTGCAGCTTCCCGAGCTTCCGATACGGACCTAGCTGGTGATGATCCTGCCAGTGATGGAGGTAACATTTATCTTGAGAACTATTCCTCTGGTTACTCAGCGCATTGACTTATACTTCTCCCTCTCTATATAGGAGCGCGTGAGGAGCATGAGATGAGTCCTGATCCAATCCCCGTATCTCCCGATGAGTCTGATCCGCTACCCCCTGTAGAGAGGCCTACAGGGGTTGCTGACATTGGAGAGGAGGGCAATGTAGGACCCGATTCCGTGAATCAAGGTACATCTAACACTGACAACGTATTTCTTTAGATGATACACCAAATGAATTTGTGTACCCTCTAACTGTCCTCTACCTCTTGCTTCTTCAGATAATTTGCAGGAGGCGAATCCTGGAAATGAAGAGGCCGATGCACCCGTGAGAGGTAACTCATTTCCATCAGTTGTAGTCTCTTCACTTTTCTTTGGCACTGATATTCTTTTATGTCAGATTTCTCCATCGATGACTTCGACGAGGGAAGCTTGTTTGCGGACACTCCTATGATGCGCTATATATATAGCTCTCCTCAGATCGATGACCAGTTACCTGGGGATATGTTTTCTGAGCCCGCCTTCGCTGGGAATCCTGAGGATGGTTCCCTTGAAGGTATGTGCTTCTTTCTGAGTTATTTATAGGACTAGCCAATCTTGACTAATGCAACTATAATGTAACGCCCCTGCGAATTCCGTTTTGAATCTGGCAGGAGCTTTTGAGAAAGACCCTGTCGAGCCGGCTGTGAGACCAACTATACCAGTTGATGCACCTACAGCCGTTACACCTCCACTACCCCCAGCGGCTCAAGGAGAAGAAGGTATAAGTTAACTCATTGAAGAATGTTATTCCTTTTTCTCATTAAAACTTTTAATGGACTTCTCCCTCTTTTTTGTATAGGGCGTTCTTCTCGTCTTCATGTGTTAGTGAAGGAGTTGTTATCCGACGACGATCCTGACAAGATCGTTATCTGTCTAGAAGTTCGCTCCTTCTTCTCCTTTGTGAAGGCTATGATTGGCAAGCTCTTCCACAGCGGACTTTCCCTTCACCAGTTCAAACCTTTCCTTGATTCCAGAATCAATTTAATAAGGGAGGCAGGATACCTAGATTTGACGAAGGCCATAGTTGACGATCTCGACTGCTTAGAGCGTGAGCTTCAGATGTTTCGTGAGCTTCGAGATACCGGTGCTTCTTCCTTCATTGCTGCTGAGCTGGATACTCGTTTACAGTCACTGCGCGAGACTCAGCTTCTTGGTGATCTTGAGGTTCAGGTGCAGCGAGACCGAGTAGCTCGAGTTGAGACTGGCCTTGCTACCAGGTTATCTTCACTTGCCGAGCTCGATTCTTCTCTCACTTCCTGTGCGGCCAAGATAGACCAGCTCAGAAGAGCACTCCGTGAAAAGGAGGAGACTTTTGATGTTCTTCAGATGACGAAGACACAGGACCAGCAGACCTGTACGGCTTTGTCTGATGAGTTGAAGTCCTTGAAGCAGAAGCTATCCGAGACAGAAGAGACTGCTGCGAAGACTTCGGCCGCCACTGAGGAGTCCATTAGGGCTGAGCTTAGCTAAGCTTATGATGATAAGCTGTCTAAGTTCAGTCAGCAGATTTTTAGCCACGGGCTTGATGTTTGATTTTGTTTACTGAATGATTTGACTTTTGACTCTTTTAGTGAATTTCCTTTTTATCTTTATTATGATTCGTCATTCCATTTGAAATGATTGACCACAATACTCATAGGATTTTTGGCAAATCCTCAGCCATCAACGGATTTGGTTAGCCTTTACCGACTACCGTTTGAGCCGGGCTAGCATGCGAGTTGTTTAAATCCGTTCGCATATAACGTTGTGCTCAGAGATTGAATTCTCTGAGACTCTGTGCTATGATGTCGAATACATAGACTTCGCCATTGTTACGGGAATAGGCTACCCGGCGACACGTGTGAGGTGTTGGCTTTAGGATTTTTGGTCAACCCCCAGCCTCTAACGGATTTGATTAGCCTTTACCGACTACCGTTTGAGTCGGGCTAGCGTGCGGATTGTCTAAATCCGTTCCGCACGTGACGTTAAGCTAAAAGAGTTAACTCTTTTAGTGCTATGATGTTGAATACGTAGACTTCGTCTTTCTCCTGTGAAAAGACTAAACAGCAACGTGTATGAGACGTTGACTTAGGATTTTTGGCAAATCCTCAGCCTTCAACGGATTTGATGTGCTCTTACCGACTACCGTTTGAGTCGGGCTTACATGCGGATTGTTTTAATCCGTTCCGCATGTGACGTTGCGCTAAAGGAATGAACTCCCTTATACTTTATGCTATGATGTTTGTTCGCGGGAAAATTCGTGTTATTCTTCATTACTGATTCCATTGTACACACTTGGTAATTGTTTATCGATTACAAAGATCCGGTCTTTTTATAAGATCCAGTTACAACGAAAATCAAATAAAAAGAAATGAAAAATTACAACTTGTTTCCTTTTATGTCGAACGAATCGCGAGCTCCTGTTATGCGGTCACTCGCTTTGTGTGGGTTCTTTGCCTGCGCCGGGGTTATTTGCCGTGGACCACCGCGTGATCTCGATCCGGTCGGA
>BQKN01000681.1:189249-216162 GCA_022839385.1 Asparagus kiusianus | reverse complement strand
CCGGAAAGGATCTTGAAGAGTCGGCGGTCCACGGATATCGACATCCCCGTCACAGGCCAACAACCCACGCAAGCGAGACCGAACCAAACCGGGATCTCGTGTTTATTTTCGATAAAGTTGTAATATCTTTTGTTTTCATTCAAACTCTGTTGTAACGATTGAAGTTGTAACAGATACCAAAGCAATGAAAACAGCAACTTTTGACGAAAACAGCGTGGGCTCGTCAGGTCGCATCAATTGCGATTTTGACAGTATGACGTCAACTTCGTGCACCTCGCTCGATGACGAATCATGGCCGTGGTTTTTGAATTCAGCCGTCAGATTCGGTTTGGGTCCTGGGTTTTGACCGGCCCGTTTCCTGTTTTGACGGTTCCTTCGTAACCGCAAAAAGAGAACGGACTACGGAGAGTAATCTGGACCGTCGATTTCGATCGTGGCCACGTCTCTTAGCCGCCAGTGTTTCGCCTCTTGAGGGCGATCGTGGCCACGTAAGCATCTCCGCCTTTAAATAGGCTTTGTTCTCCTCCTTTTGAGAGCTACTGTGCTCAAGAATTTTGTTTCGTGAAAGTTTTCTAAAGAGAAAGAATTCCCGCTTCGTCTCTGACTCTTAGACATGGCGCCAAAATCTAAGAAATACGTTGCAAAGGGATGAGGTCCTGGACGCTATTCTGATCGCCTCACCACCGGTATAATCGCCAGCGTGCCTGAGACGCATTTGGGTAAGTCGAAAGATTTGTCTGACGACCTTGCGTCGATTGCCAACGTCGGGTCGGGAGGATGAGAATCGCTCGTCTCCCCCAGTGGATTCCGCCATTTTTTTGGCAGTTCTCTTAGTTTGGGTAAAATCAGCCTTTTTCAGGTGGATTTTACATTCATTTGTAGAGGATGACTTCTGTCATTACAGGTGAAGTTGGCCTTTATAGGGCGAGGGTGAATTCGTCTGTGACAGGCGAGTTCGACTTTTGCCTCATAAAGACAAATTCAGCCTGTACAGACCGATCTCGTCTTTGTCAAGCGGACTTTGTCTTTTTGACAGGCGGATTTACATTTGTCTGGCGACTTTGCCTGTTTTGGCTTTATAGGTGGATTTGCCCTCCCCTTAGGGTGTATTCGGTTCTAATTCTCTGGTTCTATCTTGTAGTGACCTTTTCTAACGAAGCCCTTCCGAAGGGCATGACTATCGGTCTCGCCAGAGGTACAGGCTATACGGCGCCTTCCCGATTTCCTCTCCTGGATCCGGTGCCCGTATTTGTTGCCAACAAGCCGGATGGACTGATCAAGAGAGTCACCGACGGACACCATTTGACGTTGCGTGAGTTGACCACTAACGCGGTGCTGACTGACGAGGCCAGGATAGAGCTCAAAAAGCCTCAGTTTTTGTTCGGTGATGCCACGACCGATCCTTCAGTCTTATTGCTCAGGGAGAGCAGGTGGCTCCGTGTGGTTGACGGGGTCCATTACTACCTTCCCAGCTTGCCGAGGGGGTTCTCAATAGTTGAGTTGCGCTCCTTGGCAGTCCCAAGGGTGATGAATTAGGATTTGACCCCGACCCAAGACGGGGTGACTTGCGGCGTCTTCACAGGCTCTATGGCTGGGTACGGGGTAGACAGCTCCTGCAAACATGTGACTGCTCTTCGCCCTGGCCTACCGTTCAATGAGCTGCCTGCCAGGGAAATGACTGTGGTCGCGGAGACCTTCCGTCATCGCTTCTTTCAAGCTGGTGGGAGATTTCCTCCAAAGGATTTTAGGGCCCCAGTGTGGATCTACTCTGCACCGGGTAGCAGCACTTGGTGGTCCAAGATTACTGACTACGTTTTGGCCGAGAATTCTGACTTCATGGATTCAGAGCTGTACGTAGCCATTCGGGCCACTCAACACGGTCTGAAAATTAATGCTCCCTAGTTCCACAGCATCTTGGAACTGTATTGTACGGACAGTGGCACGTTCTTTACCCCCAATGGAGAACTCGACAAAACCCTTCACGAGATGTATGACATGTCAGGGCTACCCTTGTGAAGCTTTCCTTACGAGGAGTACGTCGTAGGTCAAGATGAGATTGACCAACTGTCGACCCGATCCCCCCTGGTGGTGGAGACCCTATGGGAGTTGCTTTGTCATTACTATATATGCCTCAATACCTTGGGGGCAGTAGACCATAAAGGCAAGAAGAAGAGGGCCCCAGGGATCAGCCATAAGAACTGGGCTGACTACTTGTTCCTGGAGAATGACATCAAGGGAAGGCCTACTCTGTCGCTGGGCGAGTATGACCAGGCCGAAGTGGAAAGGAGGACGGCCGAAGGGGGAGCCACCATGACTCTCGAGCATGACGAGGGTGGATTCAAATTCGGAACAATTTTCCACTCGTTCCACCACCAGGCCAAGTCCCCTATATCTGGAAAGGCCTTGCTCGTGGGGTACCTCATGTTGTGGCTGAAAAGGTGCGTGGTCCCCACTCATTCATTCAAGGTGCTTCCGGTGGAGGTCGTGTATCCCATAGTTCGCTTAGCCCACGGAAAGTCTTACGTGTTGGTGTCGGTGATGGTGGCCTGTATCCATCGGGGACTCCGCACATTGACGGCCTAATTTTGCCGTGTGTCGATTGTCGACGAAGGGGAAGAGGAAATCATTAGGACCCCTAACCCTAGAGTGGGGCTGCCGTATACTTACTTGATGGCGTGGTTTGTCTACCACTGCGAGTGCTTGATGAGCGCCCCAGCGACTCTTCAATGAGACAGGTTCGTTCCGTTCGTCCAGCGCCTGGAGAGATGCTCTTGGAAGTGTAAAGACATCACCGACACATGGAAGACGCTCTCCTACTTCAGCTATTATAACTTTCACCGTTTCTTTCCCTACTTCAGTGGAGGGGGATATGGCGAGTCTCTTAGTGACGTATCGACGGTGGACTATCACACCGTTCTTTCCCGTGACGCCTTTAGATGGTTGGTGAATATTCGACCGGGGTATCATATCCTACGAATAGGCTCTGTGTGCTACCTCGAGCCGTATATTCCTTGTAGATTCGCCCGCCAGTTTGGGTACGACCAGCTGTATGTGGGGAACATCAACCCTCACTTGCATTTCGAAGGAGGGTTAGTGGATGGTGCTCGGGGATGGTTTTGGACTCACGCCGGTAGTACCCATGCTCGTTTCGAGCTACCCACAAAGGATCGCGATTTGCACCATACGCTCCTATACTATCAGTAGTATCGGGGCGCCAGCGCTAATCCCGAGGGCTTCCGGTTTCAGAGTTCCTGTCTGACGGAACACGAGCGTCATCCAATGGGGGCACTTCGTTCCTCAAGGAGGAAAGGCCGTCAGACTACTAGAGAATGGTTTTCGGAAGACCCAGCTGACGACACCGAGGGTTTTGATGCAGGTCTAGGTGAACCCGGGGCGCCCGAGGCTCAAGCTCCTTCCTCTAGTCTTTCGTTGGATCCTCCTAGTGAGCAAAGAGAATCTGATGAGTTACTCCGGGCGGGCGAACGTCTGGAACAAGCCCAGAGCACAATAGCTGGACGGATGGGGATGCCCCTCCTATTTCTGAGTAGCTCGCTTCTCTCTAAACGACAGCGAGAGACAGTGGCCAAAAGCTCCTGAGCGGAGGTGGCCAAGAAGGCCCGTGAAGAGACGGTCGAGGCTGCCAGGGCAGTGACAGGTCAGGACGATGCTGCTCAGGTGATTATTCCTGGAGTGACCGCCTCTGGGACTGGGGCTGTCTCGTCCGCTCCTTCTGCCGTACCGGGGGTAGTCCCGACGACCTCGGAGGATGCTCCTCCACAGTTTGGTGTGAGGCCACAGGTGGGGGCTTTAACGACCCCTACGACCGTACCAAGAGGTAATCTTTAATACCACACCCTTGGATGTATGGTCGAATTTGCACCCCCTAACGTTTGTGTTGAATTTATGTAGGTGCAGTTGAGAGGGTGATTTCCATTCCTTCCGATGAAGAGGAGGGCACCGGAGACGAAGAGGAGCTTGGTGGCTCAGGTAAGAATAGGATTTGGCGTTGCTGACCCAAACATACTAAACTGTCAATAGGGCTCCTTTCGAGGGGCATTTACTAACCCTCTTCTTGTATTCACAGTCGACCCATCTTCATGAAGCTACTGGTAAAGAGGATCCCCCTCTTGGGCGGGCCATTCGGCCAGAGAGATGGGTGAATCAGAGGAGGACGATGACGTCTCGATTCATGAGGCGATATCGAGCGAGGAGGAGGCATTTGCTCACGAAGAGGTGCCGAACCAACAAGGGGAAATCCCTATTCCTGAAGAATCATTTGCCGGGGGTGGAGCGCCGGCGCAGGAGTCTCCGATTCGAGGGGAGACGCCCGCTCGACCGGTGACCGCTTCCACTTCCTTGGTGATTGTCGGCGTTGCGACCGACATTCTAATGACGTAGGCTAGCGTTTCGATTTTGACAGCCTCTGCCACCACTTCCACCGTCATGACTACTGGCCCCTTGATCGAGGCTTTGGCCATGACGTCTGCGGCAAATGAGGCTACCCTCTCTCCTTTGGAGCGTTCGTGCAAAAGAAAGGTGGCTCAGACCCTTGCTAACTTCCAAGACACTCTCGTAGACTGTATCAAGCTCGCATTGGAAGAGAGCTACCCCTTCGAGGAGTTCAAGGATGACCTTGATTATGATATGGTTTTCCTGATCAAGAAGCTTGGTGTTACCGTGGCTAAACCGTACTTTCAGCGTCTGGAAGAGGTAGAGCGGGCTATCCGACAGTTGCTAATTCTTCGTACGAAGAGTTCCGAGATCGTTCATCTCGTGTCTGGCGAGGTTCAAGTAGCATTGGAGGAGCGCGACCGCAGACTGAACGAGACCCTGTCGTTGGAGGCAAGGTTGTCAGAAGAGTTAGAGCGTGTCAAGGCCGAGAATGAACGAGTGAACCACGAGCAACAAAAGGCTGATTCCCGCCTTTCTCGCTTGTCTTCGGAGATAGTGAAGCTCAAACAAGTCATTGCTAATGCGCAAGCCTCACTAGCTACTCAGGAGGAGGCTCGTGAACAGCTGATAAGGGAGTTGGAGGAAATCGAGTCTCGACGGTAACTGGTCGCTGGTTCTGTTAAGGAGAAAGACCGAGCCCTTAAGGAGGCCAAACACACCATCCAAGACTTGGTTTCACGTACTGAGGAAGATCTTCGTCGAGAGATCCTGAGGAAGCTCGAGCTTCACCACGCTGGGGAGATTCATGAGGCGGAGTCGCGGTTGAGAGCTTTGTAATTTGTTTTTCATTCCATCGTTTGTATTAGAATTTCTTTTAATGAATAGAATTTTCTCTTTGTTCCTAGTCATTATCTCTCTTGTGTGCACCCCCATTCCTATTTTTTTTGTTGTTCAACACAGACCTGCACTAGCCAGAGTTTGGCCGCAAAGGGGATCCTCGTTGCGGGTCGGTTCCAGCTGTTGGCGGGTTCCAACTGCTGGCGGGTTCCAACTGTTGGCAGACTCCAGCTACCGGTGGATTTCAGCTGCAGGCGAGATCGGGACTAACTCGAGCTTCAGAGTGGCGCACGAGCCCAATTAGCTCAACTATTAGGCGAGTTCGTGCGTTACGAGTTTAAATAATGACTTCGACCTACGGGCGGGCTCCGCTCTTAGTGGGCCACATGTCAACTTGAGCGTTGATACGCTCGTCAGTTAAGACATCGTGGGCACGTTGTTTCACATTAAAGATGGCGTAGTGGACCTCTTTGTTCCTCACGCCCGATCTAGGCCGTTGGTTGAAGATCGTGTCTAGAAACTGCCAGATCCTGGCCGTTCGTGCGAGATCCCAAGTTGTTTCGGCCTTACTCTCGATTGTTAGGCCCCAAACGGTCCAATCGGACGGCGGCCAACCATCCAGGCTATGAGTATTTAATGCCCCCCTTCCTTGTTAAGGGAGGTTGCAGTTTTCTTGTTGTCTTCTCCGGAGAAAGTCCAAGTTTTCCTTTTGTTGCACTCGGAATAGCGCCGAAGGTGAAGAGAGTTGCTTCGAAGAAGAGGAAGGAGGCGTCCTCTTCGGGTGCCGCCGAGGCCGCTACCGCTGAAGGTACCCTTTTGTCCCGATTTTTGTGCAGTTCGGTTAAAGTGTCGTAAGTCGAGCCGGTGCTTCTCACCTAACTCTTTCCTGTGTCGTTATTGTGTTACACAGCTCAAGTAGAGGTGCCGACTACCGAAGAGCGTGCGGCCAAGCCCATTTTGATTTCCGACGACGAGTCTGAGGGTACCACAACTTCCTCCGCCTCAGACTCCGTTCCTTAGCCTAGAGTCGAACCTTGTCTCGAGGTTCCACCCATCGTGGCGCTTGCTTCGGGTCAAGAGCCTGTTTCCTCAGATTCCTTGCCTATACAGGCTCGCGTTGAGGAATTTGAGAATGCTGTGAAGCAGGTAATTTTCCTCATCAGTCTTGGCATGGGGACCTATGATGGCTTCAAACAGTCCCTCCTGGATCGTGTGGCCGATCTCCGGTGGCTGGACGAATGTCGGCTTGCTACACGTTGTGTGCAGAGACTCCTTTTTCTGGAGTCACGCCTGACGCGTCTGGAGATCTTGCTGTGAGAGGGTCCGAAAGTCGATGTGGAGTCCTTCCTATCTTGTATTAGATGTCGGGAGGCCTGGGAGCAGGAGGTTCGCTCTAGGGAGATAGCAGATCTGGAATCCCATGTCGCCTTCTGGGTGAGTCAGCAGCGCTCACTGGAAGAGCGGATAGGCGATGCCACTTCCACTTTGTCCCGCCTGAGGGCCGAGCTGGGGGAGGCGGAGACGACTTTGAGGGGGCTTCAATCTGAGAGTGTAAAGGTCAGCAAGACTGCCGAGGAGGAAACTCAAAGTCTTCACACATTGCGCCAGGAGGACGCTACCGCCAGGTCAAGCTTTAAAGATCGGGCGCGGAAAGAGGCTGAAGACAAAGCCCGGGAGGACCACGCGAGAAGGGTGGCCACGGTCAAAGCAGAGCTTACCTCCTTTAGTTTGTTGGACTAGGATTTCAGGTCTAAATTCGTGTTAAGACATTTTGCTTGTTTTTCTTTTGACACTATGTCATGACTTGTTTGATTGTGACATCATAACTTTGTTCAAATGTACTGTCTTAAGACTGGCTGAATGTTATGCTCTTTTGGTTTCCCAAATGCATTTGTGCACGTACCCCTCCTAGTCACTGTCGCCTTTGTCTTTCGGCTTTCGTCTTTCTTTGTGAGGCCATTGCAGGTGAGCCTTTAACTATAGGTGAATTCAAGCTATGGTTGGATTCTAGGCGCAGGCGAGTTCAGACCGCTGGTGGATTCTAACTACAAGCGAATTCAAGCTGCAGGCAAAATTTAGCCATGGGCGCATTCTGACCATAGCTAAATCAAGCTGAAGGTGAAATTAGTGCTGATTGGGGGGGGGGGGGGTAACCACGTGTCTACTCGCGGTCTAGATTGTCCGCCAGCTGGACTGACATTGGCACATCGTCTCGCATTAAAGGCGGTGTAATGGACGGTTCGGCCGCCCATCTGGACCGTTGGATGACGGACACGTCTTGGTCCGTACATCATGTTTTGACCTTCTTTTCTTGTCGGAGGGGGCATTGCGTTGATTGTCTCCTTATTGTTCAAGATGGCACTGCGAGCGAAGGCGTCCAGTGCGAGGAAGGCTAGGGACGATGCCTCTTATTCGGCCCTCACTCCTGATCGTGATCCGGAGCCTAAACCCTCAGACTCCGTTTTGGCCTAGTTAGAGGAGTCGGAGGATGCCGTGAAACGGGTGATCTCGCTCGTTGATCAGGGTCATGGCATTTTCGTAGAGCTGAAGCAATCCCTCTCAGACTGTGTGGCTCGGCTCCGATGCTCGGGTGACCTTACGCTCCGAGTACGGTGCACAATGAGGTTCATCGATCTGGAATTGCTCCTGACAAAATTGGAGGACTTGTGACATGCGGATTTGGAGTCCGAAGTGTAGCTATTCTTGGCTCCAGTGCGTCGTCACGCCATGTGGCAGCAAGAGTGTCGAAGGCGAGACATAGAAGACAAAGAGTCCCTTATTGCTCGTCTGGATCTTCGGCACCGCCTGTTGTAATCTGACATGGGGTTTGTCGTTTCTTCGCTCTTTTTGGGCACGATCTCGCACGCAGAGGGGGAGTCAGTCTTGACAGGCCTGTGCATTCAGAGCGAAACGGTGGAAGGCGATCTCACTAGAGAGATGCGTAATCTTCCACTGCTGCTTCAGGAGGATGCCGTTGCTAACGCTTTTTTCAAGACGCGGATCCAACAGGAGGCAGAGGACAAAGCTCGTGCCATGCATGCGGAGAAGATATCCGTGGCCAGAGCCAAGCTCGCATATTTCAAGCTCCTAGAATAAACCCGTAGGATAGGAGTAGACTCAAGATGTTCTGTTTCAGTTTTGCTTCTTGAATATAATGTTATAACTCTCTTGGTTGTAAAGTCATAACTTTGTTCAAATGTACTGTCTAGAAGCATCTAATGAAGTTCGCATTCTCTCATTGCGTACATATTCCTTTCATATTTCGTTGTGTCTCCATTTGGCGTCTTGTTCATGCGATGGGCAGATTTAGTTGCAGGCGATTCTGAGCAATAGGCAAAACTCGAGTGAGGGAGAGTTTATGCCACAAGCGAAACTCAAGCGTCGGTGGGTTTGGTCTGTAAACGAAACTCGAGTGATGGCGAGTTTAGGTTGTAAGCGAAACTCAGGCACAGGCGAGTTTAGGCTACAAACGAAACTCAAGTGAGACGAATTTTTCATTGCAGGCAAAACTCAAGCACGGGAGAGTTTGTGCTACAAGCAGAATTCAAGCGAGGCGAATTTTTGCATTGCATGCAAAACTCAAGCGCGTGCGAATTTGTGCCATGCGTCTTCCGGTGGACCCAAGTGCTTGCCAGCTAAGACGACGTGGGCACGTTAGTGCTCATTAATTGCGAAGTGACGGGACACTTCGCCTTCCGCGCTCAATCTGAACGGTCTGTTTGGAGTCCCAATGGCGACGCTTTTATGGGCGTTGAACCCGAAGCGCCGCTAGAGATCTGGGTCGTTCGATCCATTTGAGGCAGCGAATCCTAGCCGTTCATTTTTTTAGCTATATAAGGTGTTCGTTGTCTCTTCGGCGGAGTTCTAGTGCTTTATGAGAATTCGCCAGGAGAGAATTCTTAGAGCAAAGTCTCTCTGATCAATGGCCTCTAACTCCGGTTCCGGTGTCTCCAAGGGTGAGGGCGTTGGCTCCTCCTCTACTACTGCCGTCATCCATGCGGCGTCGTCTTCCCCCGTGGGTTCGACCCAAGAATCCTCCGCTCCCGTTCTGGCGCTTAGCCCGACGTCTACCCTCCTCGAGAAGTTGGAGGGCGCCATACACAGGGCGGCCACCGTCATCAGCGAGGGTGCTGGGCGTTACCATGACCTACTCCCCTTCGTGGAGGAGACGCTGGAGGAGGTCGTCCACGTGGCCGGTCCTTGGCTCGCCCGATGGTGCGAGCGAGAGCTCCACCGTCTAGAGGAGATAATGTACTGCTTGGAGGAGCTGGTGCAGACCGACCCCGAACCGGCGCCTCTCGCCATGAGCGTCCTATTCGAATGCGAAGCCTTGGCGCGGCGCATTCAGAAACAGGAGGCTCTGCTCAGACGCCTGCACAGGCAACGTCGCGCCATACTGGCGAAGATGGATGCTTATACGGATGCCGCCTTCTTCAAAGACGCAGGATCCCTCGAAGGCGAGGCGAGGCTGAAGCGGCTAGAGCATAAGAAGACGCAGGCTCACCGGGCCATCGAGGTGGAAGAGAGGACGCTCCAGCTCCTTCGCCAGGAGGAGGAGGGAGGCGAGGCTACTCTTGCCAGGCTTCAACAGCGGCAGGAGGAGAGGGCTTAAGCCAGACCCGCGGCGGATCTTGCGGCGGTCAAGGCGAAAATCGCCAGTTTTAGTCTTTTGAAGTTGATGTAGTGCATCCTTTCTTTTGTTCAAACACTGTTTTGTAATTTTGTTGATGTTTGCCGCATCACAGCTTAAAAAACTCTATGTCTGTAATTTTGGCCCGTAATGGCCTCTTATGCTTTTGCTTCTCTGCTGTTTTGCATGCACAGTCTTCTTTTTATTTTCTGTGTTCGATCTTTGCCTAGGACTATTGGTTAGTCCATGATGACCATTGTGTTGGATTCGCCTACGCTGTTTGGCGTCTAAGTTGAGCTAGTTATACCATTTCTTGTAGTGTGGCGAGCCTTCGACTAGTCTGTCTTGGACTTTAGTCGCTAGGCTCCTTTTCTGCTTTTGGCTGTTCGTAGCGTGGGGTCGGGTTAACCCCGCCTTTCGTGTTGTAGCTTAGGCGAAACCGAGAGAGTAACGCTTAACTTGAAACGAAGGGCGATTGCTTGTGCTTGCGCTCAGCTGAGTATCCCAACAAAGATTTGCCACATGGCGAGTTGCTGTTTGAGGGGTCAGTTGGGACATGTCGCCCGCCAAGCCGCCTTTGATAATTATCGTCATCTGCGAGGACGACGACGTAAATGATAATCGAATCGTTCATGGATGTAGGAATGTGACGATCGATTGCTATAGGAGCCGTCATGTGGTAGGCTGCTACTCGTCGGTTATTCTAAGAGAATATTAGGATAGCCGGAATAGGTCATGCAGTTCAGGGACGTTGGAGTGTGACTATTGACCGAAGTAGTAGCACATCGCATGGTAGGTTACTACTTAGGCTGTGTTACTCGTGGGAATAACGGCGCCAGTCATCAGAGGTGATCATTAACATGATGGAGTTATGTTGCGATTGGAGCAACTATGAGGACTTATCATCCCATTAGAAGGGATTGATAAGTTGATTTTGTTAGAGGTGATAGTTAACATAACAGAATTGTACGTCGCGATGTGAACGACTTTGAGGACCTACCATTCTATTGAAGAGGATTGATAGGTTGATTTTGTCAGAGGTGTAGTGTCACGCCCCGCTTCCCAAAATTCCCGGGAATAGGAACATGAACAAGTCCGCGACGTATTAGATTGAGAAGAAATATACACTATTATTTTTTTCTCTTTTCTTTTCTTCTCAATCCAATACGCTAAGCGTCTAGAAATAAATACAATACGAAGTCACAGGTCCCCAATCACACATAGCAAGAATATAAAGACAACCCAGAATAAGAAATAGACATATAATCAATAGTAAATCATCCCAGACATGAAAATATGGGTCCAACATACCCTTATTACAAAATAGTCCAACTAGGAAATAAGAAATACATAGTCCATAAAGAAAATACTGTTAAAATACTAAATCCAACATCAACTAAAGAAAAGTACGGTAAAAGAGTTTTAATGTCCAACTACTACTACGAAAGAAAACCACTACGCTTCAGCTGGTTCTTCTACTCCTTCTACAAGGCACCCGGCTGAGAATCCTCTGGCTCCTATACGATTCCGAACTGAGGCTGTCTGTCTCCTAAATCTGACGTACACCCAGAAAATAGGAGTACGTCAGCGTGTATACACACGGCAAGATCTCACATGGAAAAATATAACCGTCGTATGACCAATGCGAAAACTGATGCAACAACGAAAATAACAAAAGAAGCATGCTACTAGGAGTATAACCAAAACAACATGCAATCCACTACTAACGATAACAATCAGAAGAATCCATAAACATCCGAATAACAAAATCATACAACTAGATGAAATTAATATTTAAAAATCTACAACTCGAAACGTAGTACGTCGAGCGAAATAATCCAAACAAGGAAACCCTCATGTATATACCATATGTTTCAAATTGTAGATAATTAAATATTAATCTCGATCTATGTATGAAAAGAAAAATACAATTGTCCTACCTCTCACAAGAATCCATAGACATCTTAAGTAACAATGTCACGTAACTAGTCATCCTATAACAGAATTACTGGTCCACATCTCACTAGAGTCAAGTTCACATTATCGGATATCTGGTTAACAACCACAACTCACTAGTACCTCAGACCCGCCCCAGTGCGAAACGTTTCACTGGTACGTGTCTGGAAATAATCAATAATCACAATATCACCTCTCCTCAGACCCACCCCAGTGCGAAACGTTTCACTGGTGCGAGCCTGGAAATAGACAACAAACATATCCGATCACTGTTCCTCAGACTCACTTCAGTGCGAAACGTTTCACTGGTGCGAGCTTGGAAATAATCAATAATCACATCTGATAACATGAACATGGAATTCCTCATCCCAACTCTTCTCATTTTCTAAGTCAAATTAAAACTCTGGTTCACTACCAAGGCTCAGTCAACACACCCACACATGTCACTAGGTCTGTCCATGACGCACAAGGCAACTAAGTCATGAACTGCTAAGGTTATCAATCACTACAAGAGGCAATAAATAAAACTAATTATATACAATGATAACATGGCATGTCGAACATGATTAAGCAAGTTCCTATGGCATGAGTAATAACTGCAAACGAAATACGGAAAGCATGAACAAAGTCTACACAACATAAAAACACACGTAATAGACTTCATTAATATCCTACTACTGAGGTGTCCAAACTTCTCCTGTAAACTAACCTTACTTAAATATCCTCTAATATAGTAATGCAGAAAAAGAAAACTATAAACCGAGGTCGTTTTGCACATGAAATGTCGCGCTCTACAACAATTATCATAAAATTACGAATTAATTCCAAAAGTCCTCTTTTTCTATATTTCTCTTGACAATTAATCTAAAAATAATTCATTTTCAAAATAATTTCTTTTAAATCATTATAATTATCCAAGAATGATTCTTTTGCTAAACTAATCCTCTAACAAAATCATTAACTTATTAATGATTAAATTCACCCATTACAAAATAAACTCTCTAAATTATTTCTCCTAATAATTATTCAAAAATAACCTTTTAAATATATTATTATTATTATTATTTATTATTCTATATGAACAGTAACTATTTTTATTTTTATTTTCTTTTTACTTATTCTAATTTTCTTTTTCAAAATTATTATTTAAAACTATTTCTTATTATTATTACTAAAATACTAACTAATACTATTTATCAACATTCCACATCAAATATTCACAATACACACATTATCACCATCATCATATCTAACTAATCATTTAATTGATAATAATTATAAAACAAAGATGCGAGATCTTGCCTATGCGACAGTGCGGATCTGTCGAGCTGCTGCCGGCGAGGAGGAAGTTTGGGTCTGTCGGGCGGCTGCCGGCGAAGGCTCGATGGGAGGACGAGGGCTGGAGGACCTCTGGCAGAGCTGCACGGCGAGAGGGGGTTCGAGCGGTGGCGTGGAGCTCAGGTGGAGGCGAGCTCGTCGGCGACGAGAGCTCAGGTTGACGGAGGGGAGGAGACGAGAGAGGACAGCGGAAGAGGAGGCGGGTTCGACGATGAGATGGGGCGTCGCTGGGTGGAGAGGCGGTTGCGGAGGCGGGGCGGCAGAGGAGTTCGTCGGCGACGAGGGGAGAGGTGGGCGGCTGGGCGAACTCGAGATGGAGGAGGAGGCGGTGACAGGGGAGGCTGAGGGCGGTGATCGAGGCGGCTCAGGGACGGAGCTCGGGTCTGGGGTGTCGACGTCGGAGCAGGCGGTCGTGGGGAGCGCGGGTTCAAGAAGAGGAGCGGCGGGCTTGGAGGCTGGAGTGGTACGACGGTGGTCAGGGAGAGAGGGTGGTCGGAGCGGCGGCTTGAGCGGCGCGACGAGGCCGGAGGCGTTGGGCGAGTTCGACGGGGAGAGGCGGTGGAGGCATGCGCGGAGATGAAGAGAGAGAGAGGAAGAAGGAGAAGATTATGGTGGAGGCGGCGTGAAAACACAGAGAGGAGAGAGAGAGGGATATTTATATGTATATATATATAATTATATTAGGGTTAGGGTTAGGCATTTAATCAAAAATAATTAAAATAAAATAGTTACGGGTATTTAAAAATTAAAATAATTACGGAATAATTATCTATAAACAAAAATGTACATGTTGTGTTAATAAAATAATTGATACGAAATAGTTAAAATATACCTATATTGTATAATTAAACAAGAATAATTAATAATAAAAATATTTTTACTTAAATTTAAAACCAAATAATTATGGGACAATTACGTATACAGTAAAACGTACTAGTTATACTAATACGATAGATAATATGTAACAATAGAAATAATACAATAAATTATACCAAAATCACGTAATTAATAATACTATGTATTATGTGAAATAATTTGTAATAATATTAATAACACAATATATTATTTAAAATAATACGTAATAGTACCGATAACACAACAAATTAATTCCAAAAATTTTAACCGCATAAAATAAATTTATAAATATCAAAATCATTTAAATAAATATATAATCAGATTTTTAAATCATAGAAAATTATAGAAAATCAAGAAAAATACAATTACTCTTTTAAAAATAATAATTAAATATTTTAAAATATCAGAAAATTGTTTTAACTAGTATCAAAATTCATGGTCCTTACATTCTACCCCCCTTAAAACAAATTCTGCCCCCGGAATTAAACCCAAGGACAGAGATATAGAACGAGAGTTGGTACTCGCAAATCAATGAGACAAGAAATAATGAGAAGCTCCAGAGCCAAGGGTGATAAAGCAAGAATGGAAGAAACTAGAACTTTATCTAGTATAGAAGGAAAATACATCTAAACTAGCACTCATAAATAATTCCTATCATAATATCATAAGGCAAAGCGGAATAAGAAAGTTCATACGCAAATAAAACTAAGAATAAACTATTCTTACCGGTGATAACTTGGTTGTTCGCCTCTGCTTCCACAGCTGTCATCGTGAACATCTGACGAGGTGGTTGCTGCCTTCGCGCTTCCTAATAAACCTACTGTTGTTGAGGAAGAGGCCCTGCTCGAGGATAAGGTCCGTGCTGAGCTGGAGCTGCTGAGTCTGATCGAGGTGGAGCTGGAAGAGCCGCTCGAACTGGAGGTGGGGGCAAGCTGGCCTGCTATCGCTACGGGCAGTCTCGGCTGACATGGTCAGGGAATCCACAGATGTAGCACAGATTAAGACGTTTGCGGCACTCCTGATGGGTATGTCCAGTGTAGTTACAAAAGGAACACCGCACTGAAAGCTCGTTGCGAGTCTGTACTCCAGGATGCTGATAGGGGTGGCTCTGAGGAAGTGTCTGACACTGAGAATACTGTTGCCTCTGCGGGGCCTGCTGCTGCTTCGGAGAAGGATGCTCGACAGTCCTAGTTGGAACTACTGGTGCCCTGTTCTGAATCACATGTGGGTCTTCAGGTTCCTTTTGCACGCTCTCAATCTCACGTGCTGCATCCAGTACTGCATCATGCGTCGCAAGTGCTCTACCAGCCAGAGCAAACCTGATATACTTATCCAGGCCCTTCTGAAACTGATGCCTCTTGATAGTGGGGTCTGTCACCAAGTGGGGAGCATATCAGCTCAAAGAAGAAAACTCGACCTCGTACTAATCAACTGTTCGTCCTCCTTGCTTGAGCTCAACAAATCTTCGTAGGAGTTCATCCCGAGCTGACTGAGAAAAATATTTCCTGTTGAAGCGCTCGGTGAACGTCTCCTACGAAATCGGTCTCTCCAAATGAGCTTTCTCTGCGGTCCACCAAATCCGAGCGGTGTCGATGAGCTGAATATCCATAAGGTCCACCCATTCAGCAGGGGCAATACGGGTCACAGTGAGAATAGTCTCAGTGACCTTGAGAAACTCCTCTGCTGCTAAAGGTCCTTCGGCACCGGAGAAAGAAGGAGGCCGCATATACCGGAACTCCCTAACACTAGACTCTGGACGAGGGAGAGGCTGGTGCTGAAGCTCCCGGTGCAATTGCCCGGCCAGATGCTGCTGATTCATCGCCAGTCCTTGAATCATCACCAGAAGTTGGCTCGGGTCCACTTCGGGCTGCGGGGCACTGCTACTAGACGGGTTATCGTTACTACGAGTACCCACCATGATTCTGAAGGCACGAGGATCAAAAGGAAAATTAAGGTTAAAATCAAATAATATATTTAGAAAATAGGAACTAAAACATAGTTATTAAAATAATAGTATAAGAAATTAATTGTAGTCTAAAATAATAATATAAGAACTTAATTGTAGTCTTACGGATGAAATATGATATGTATCTAAATTGTCTACTATATTCTTACTAGTGAGGACTCGGGACCGTGACCTGCTTGGTAAGTTTGTTGCGATTTGAGAAACTCTGTGGACTTACCATCCTATTGAAGAGGATTGGTAAGTTGATTTTGTCAGAGGTGATAATTAACATAACAGGATTGTACGTCACGATGTGAACGACTTTGAGGACCTACCATTCTATTGAAGAGGATTGATATGTTGATTTTCTCAGAGGTGTAGTGTTAACATGACAGTGGGAGTTTGTAGGAGAGCTAAGGGTAGTATTTCTTCAAGTATTTGCCGTTGATGGGCATCATGATCTTGTCGCCGTTCGGTTTGACGAGGCGATAGGCTCCATTCGAGTAGACTGTCTCCACCACGAACGGTCCTTCCCATTTAGACTAAAATTTGTCCTTCTTCTTAGAAGTGAGGATCATTGGTCGGCGAGCGGTTAGTACTAATTCTCCCTCCTTGAAGGATCGACGCTTGACTTTCTTGTCGAAAGCCTTGGACATTCGGGCTTGATAGAACTCAATGTGTTGTTGAGCTTCCAATGCTTCGAGTTGTGTGAGGCGCCGTTGATAATTATCCTCAGTCGTCATCCTCACGGTTAGGACGACACGGAGGGATGGAATTTGAATCTCTAATGGTAACACGGCCTCGCAGCCGTATACCAATGAGTAAGGCGTGTTGCCAGTCGGAGTGCGAACCGTTGTGCGATACACCCATAAGCTCTCACCCAGTTTCTCGTTCCAATCACGTTTGCTATTGGAAGTTAGCTTGGTTAAGATCTTAATGATTGTTTTGTTGGCCAAGCCATTCGCCGAAGGGTTATAGGCTGTGGAGGAAAGGTTCTGTATCCGGAATTTATCACAAAACCGGGTGAACGCATGACTAACGAATTGTGTACCGTTGTCATGGATGATACGTTGAGGTACGCCGTATCGGTATATGACATGATGTTTGATGAACTTAATCACGTTATTTGTCTTGACTTCTCTTAAAGGGACGGCTTCGGCCCATTTGGAGAAGTAGTCAGTGGTCGCGAGGATGAAGCGATGGCCTCTTGCTGACGGCAGGGATATTGGTCTGACTATGTCCATCCCCCATGCTTTGAAAGGCCATGATGCCTTTGTCGGGTGTAGGTCTTCGGGAGGTTGATGCATGTAGTTTGCGTGGATTTGACACGCGTAGCAGCGCTTTGCGTAAGCGACCGCGTCGCTAACCATCCCAGGCCAAAAGTAGCCCATCCTTCGTAGACGATCCCAAAGTTTGGGTCCGGATTGGTGAGCTCCGCAAGTGCCGCCCTGGGCTTCGCGTAGCGCTTCTTGTGCTTCTGCCTTTGAAAGGCATTGAAGTAACAAGCCGTCGTACGACCTTCGATACAACGTCTTGGTGGTCAAATCATAGTAGAACCTCGAGGCATGTCATCGGATGGGACTCTCGCTCCCTAGCATCTTCGGACAACATGCCGTACAGGACGTAATCGATGATCGGGAGATGTCAGTCTTTCAGATCGGGCTGATTTGAAACTTCATGGGTGGCGTTCGCTTCCGAAACATCCTTTAGTCGAAAGAGCCTTCGGTTTGCCACGGTGACCCATTGGGTCGTCTCTAGTGGCTGGGCCAAGTTAGCCGCCAAGGATGCGAGGGTGTCCGCATGTGTGTTCTTGGAACGGAGCACATGCTCAATGCGGAAACTCTCGAATGACTCCACCAGCTTGGTAGCTACTTTGTGAAGCGGGATTAGATCGTCATTCCTTACTTCGTACTCCCCCGTCATCTGTTTGATAATTAGCTGAGAGTCACCGTAGGCTTCAAGATGTCTTATCTCTAACTCTCTTGCTAACTCGAGTCCAATGAGTAGCGCGTTGTATTCAGCCACGTTGTTGGTGCATAGCTCTGTTAGAGAGAAGGCTCGAGGTAATACGTGGTTGTGCGGGGAAGTGAGGACCACCCCCACTCCTGCAATGATGGTTCTGCTTGTGCCGACGTGATATGCGCCGTCAAAGAACATCTGCCAAACCTCTTGCGAAGAAGTTGTGTTGACCTCAGGGGGTTCATCTGGCAAATCTTCGAATAGGTCAGTCTTCGCCCCTAGCGGATGACTAGCCATAAGATCATAGATAACCTGTCCTTTGACTGACTTCTGTGGCATGAAGTGAATGTCATACTTAAACAATAGGAGTGCCCACCTAGCCAAACGCCAGTTTAAAGCCGCAGGCTGCATCATGAAAACTCAGATGGGATTCATCCGGGAAATGACGTGGATGGTTTGACCCACCAAGTAGTGTCGCATCTTTTGGATGGCGAACACTAAAGCCAAATATTCCTTTTCGACCATCTGGTATCGCTGTTCGGCGCTTTATAGGGTTCTACTTAAGTAGTAGATGCTTTGCTCGTGGCCAGCGTCGTCATTTTGTGCTAAGAGGGCGCCTAGAGAATGCTCCATAGCCCTGATGTAGATGAGGAATGGCTTTCCTGAGATTAGAGCCGCCAGAACAGGCGGGTTTGAGAGATAATCCTTGATCTTTTCAAAGGCCCGTTGGCAAAGCTCATCCCACACGAAGGAAGTACCTTTCTTCATTAGTTTGGAGAAGGGTTGACACTTACCCGAAAGATTTGAAATGAACCTCCGGATGTAAGCCAATCATCCCTGAAGGCCCCTTAGCTCCTTAAGATTTCGGGGCGGCCGAAGCTCTTGAATAGCTCACACCTTGTCTGGGTCAATCCAGATTCCTTTCGTCGTTACGACAAAACCGAGGAATTTACCGCTAGACATCCCTAAGAATGACTTCGTAGGATTCATCTTGAGTTGATGAGTCCTCATGAGTTCAAACATTACCCTCAAGTCTTGGAGGTGGTCATCTTTACAGCGACTCTTCACGACCAGGTCGTCCATGTAGCATTCGACCGTCTTCCGTAGGTAATCTCGAAAGATCATGCTCATAGCGCGCTGGTAGGTTGCGCCAGCGTTTTTGAGTCCGGATGGCATAACAGTGTAGCAGTACACCTCCATAGGAGTCCTGAATGAAGTGTGTTTTTCATCCTCAGGGTGCATTTTAATTTGATTGTACCCTGAGAACCCATCCATGAAGGACATCCTCTCAAATCCACACGTGTTGTCAATGATGACATCCGTGATGGGTAGAGGAAATTCGTCCTTAGGGCACGCAGCATTGATATCCCTAAAGTCAATGCAGATGCAAATCTTTTCGTTCTTCTTTAGAACTGGAACAATATTGGATACCCAGTCAGGGTGCTGTTCCTCTCTGATGAAGCCGGATTCGATCAGCTTCTTCACTTCGGCCTCGATTGCTTCCATGATCTGTGGACGAAACTGCCTCTGCTGTTGTTTGACTGGTTTGGTGTCTGAGCTAATGTTGAGGCGATGCATGGCGACCCGTGGGTCGAGGCCAGGCATGTCCTCATAATTCCATGCGAAGAAGTCAATGTATTCCCGTATGAGGGCAATGAGATCGTCTTTCTCCTGAGAGGGGATACTACCACTGATGAATATAAGCTTGGGGTTCGTCTCATCGCCCATGTTCACTTGGAGGATTTCGTCTTCGGTCGGTGGTTCACGTTGCTCGAAGCGACTGTTCCACTGAGCGTTGACGTGGTGATCCCATGTCTCATCATAAAGCAGGACATGTCCGTCCCCTACCATTTCGGCGGGATCAATTGCGGCCATGTTGACTGTAAGGCTGTCGAACAAGTCTCTTACGCTGACGTCTGAGTCCCATGCTGAGATTGTCGAAGATTGATCCTCCGAACACGCATAGTCGGAATCCTCGTTGACGTAACAGAATAGATCCGAAGAGGAAGAGGAGTAGCCCAAACCTCTCCGAGTCTTGTTGAAGTAACTTAAGGCTTTGCCTTTAGGTACGTAAGCA
Organism: Asparagus kiusianus; assembly: GCA_022839385.1. Classification (NCBI taxonomy): domain Eukaryota; kingdom Viridiplantae; phylum Streptophyta; class Magnoliopsida; order Asparagales; family Asparagaceae; genus Asparagus; species Asparagus kiusianus. The sequence continues at coordinate 196,173 of BQKN01000681.1, read as the reverse complement.
GGTCGGATGACCGTCTTGCGCCCCTGGCCGTAATTCAGACCCTCTGGGCGAGTGAGGTCATACCCCATGTCGCTCATCATGCGCTTCGCGATTTGACTGTACTGCAAAAATTGAGGCGCGGGGTCCTCATCTTCAGACTCGTCCCACAATGTGCGTAAAGGGTGATCGATTCGTCCGAAGATGATATCCTTTTGGTAGTTATCCCGGGCCGGTACAAGTACAGCTTGTGATGACTTGATCGGCTGTGTCTTCGTGACATACGATGAGCATACATGCAAGCGCAGGGCGCGGTCGTCATAGAGTTTTGACACTAGGTTATTAGGCGCATCATCCTCGGATGTGGAGCAAGACGACAAATAAGCAAAGTTGAACTTTTCATTCAAGATAATCTCCTCCGCCTGAACAGTGTTGGTTACATTGTGACTTTCGTAACCGATTACAATTGACTCGAAGTCGTTCAGGACTAGGCTGTCGCCGTATTCGGGCTCGCTATCCGCCTCGTTGCCGCTCTCCGGTTTCTCGACCGGTGGGTCATCGGGGTCTTGGTACAGCAGAGAGTCTGTGAAGTAGTTTTCGACGCCCTTGAAGGGTTGCTTGTCGGCTACTACTGTCTTCACGCGATCATAGTCGTCCACGTATTTTAAGCATTGATGCAAGGTAGATGGGACTATCCGGTTACTATGGATCCATGGCCGTCCCAAGAGCATATTGTAGGATGGCTCGGCGTCGATGACATAATAGGTCACCTCTGTCTTCATATCGCCTATCCGGCACTTCAGGCATATTTTGCCAAGCGGTCGTGTTCCCGTGGCGTTGAAGCCGAAGATAGTTATGGTAGTTGTGGATAGACGCTTCGAGGGAACCCCCAGGTGTTTGATCAGTTTTAGAGGTACGATGCTTAATGCAGACCCTGTGTCGACTTGAATCCGATCCACTTTCGAGGAACCGACGTACTCCATGAAGTACAGTGGTCGATCATGGGAGGTGTTTTTGATGAGCATGTCCTCAGGAGTGAATGTAATGTAAGGGATGCGTCTCTCGGTGGTCTGGCAGCACATCGTACATTCCTGTTCCGTATATTCTTCCCTCGAGAATAGGTGGCAAAGACTTCCGAGTTGGCCAATACTTCTTGTAGGGCTTCCCGGGTAGGCCTGGATAGTCGCAGGAGGTCATACATGGTAATTCGCGTGGGGATACTTTTCAGTTGCGCGAGTATGTTGAAACGAAAAGGTTGACTACTCGAGCTTGGTTTATCAATGCCCAGAAGGACTATTGCAGCTGGCCTTGCGGAAGGCCCTGCAGGGTCTTCCGTTCTAGCGGCATACTCTTTGGCTAATTCCTTCCCTGCTCTAGTGGCGAGGACGGCGATTTCCTCCTTGGAATCGGTGGGGGCGGTCATTGCTGTCTTATCTCCATCCAGGATGGCGGAGATGACGTTGCAAGGCTTTCCCTTAACCTCTTTCGAGGGCTTTGTAGTCCATTGTTCGTCACTGAGGAGGTCCGGGTGGACCCACATCACTTGATCCGATGGCAGAGTCTGGGGGACTAAACCTTTCCTTTGTTGGTTGTGAGGGTCGTCATTTGTGATTTTCAGGACTGCCTTAGGGATAGGAATTACCCCTACTGGAGCCTGGACCTCCGGGAGATCTGTCCCAAAGCTCAAGGTGATCATATTCGTGGTCACCTGATTTTGAACCTTCTCCTTCTTTAGGACTCCTGCATCGTAGAGGGCCTGGAGCTTATCCTTGAGGATGTAACACTTAGAAGTGTGGTGGCCAAGGAATCTGTGATAGGCGCAATAACCCAGGTCATTGGTTTTGTTTGCCTCCTTAGGCTTCGTGGCCTCTGGCAATTTAATTCGATTGCTCTTGAGTAGAGTATCGAATGTCGTCACCACCCGGTCTTCTTTGAAGTCGTATTACCGCGGGGGGCGTTGCTCGAATTGTCTGGGCTTTGGCCTTTGAGCAGTTTTGGGTGTCGGGGCGGAATCGACGGCCATGATTTCCTTTCCTTTTGTTCGAGGGGGATTCTTTGGCACGGCCGGCTGCACAGCTCCCTTCTTGGGTTGTGGCTCTTCAGCCTCTAACCTTTTGATTATGTTTTCCACCTGCTCGCCCTGATGAACAAGTTCTTTCCAGGTCTGGGTTTCCACCGCGCCAACCTTGGATAGAATATGGATTGAGAGATTATTGCGGCACATCTCGATCAGTGTGGATTCGGAAACCTGATCCCAACAGTGGACCGATCGGTTCCTGAACCTCTTCACGAAGTCGTTGACCGACTCCGACTTCCGTTGCTTTTCGACGAGGAGGGTGGCCATCGACACCTCCGTGTCATCGTCAAAGAAGCGGGCCAAAAAAGTCTTTCCGCGTTGGCCCATGACTTAATAGAACCGGGTTCTAACTTACGGAACCATTCAAATGCCACCCCTTTGAGGGTGCCTATGAATAGCCGAGTGAGAATAACGCCATTCCCCATAAGGAATCCGGTCTGTGCCATGAAGTAATAAATGTGTTGCGAGGGCGAACCCTTGCCATCAAATTGCACCAAGCTAATCAGCTTGAACTTCGTGGGGGTATGGGACGGTATCCCACTCGACAGGATAGGGTCGGACCACCCCCAGCTTGTTCACGTTTTACTGGAGTTTCAAAGTGTTGAGTTGGCTTTGGAACTCGTCGAACCTCTTGTCGCGGGCGCTAGCCCCAGTATGCGACGTTCCTAGCGATGTTTTGGAAGAGTAGTCGGATTGTTGACCGATATTATCCTCCGCTTTAGTCGCCGGACGATGGGGTGGTATCCATTCCTTACTCCCCGTCTGTCGCGATAAGGTGTGCTGGGTTCTTTTCTTCTTCTTCTTCTTGTTCAGAAGCTGCTCCAACATCTCTCTTAAGGAGTCTATGGTCGCTTGTTGTTCTTCAAACCTTTGGGCCACCGCCTGTTCTTGTGTGGGTTCAGCCATGTGTACCCTTGCTAGTGCGTCTTGACTCGAGTGCGATGTTTAGGATGTAGCTACTGCCGAGTAAATCTCATCTTCACCGTCGGAGGGAGGTGCTAAGGTTGAATAATAAAACCCAATGCTCACCCCCGTGCGACTACGAGTGTGCCGGTATATACCATCTCATTCATGTTAGACAAGTGGAGGATTAGGTCCCAGGAAGGGGTCCGAGTCATGTGAGCCAGAAAGCACGACTTTGCCCTTGTCCGTCATGTTAATTGTAGCGGATGGGAGCTCTAGATCATCGGCGGCGCGTCCTCTTTGATGACGACACCCTCGACGAGAAGGTCTCGGTCGAGAAGGTCGTCGAGAGATTCTCTCGAACACCGAAGGTTTCGTCGCTCCTATACATTGACAGTCGGCGAGTACTTTTTGGATAAGTCTTTCACAGTGGCATTGAGGATTCACCTCATGTATGGTGCGTTTGCGAGTTAAGTGAGCCCGGAGATCTTCTGTGGGTGATTGGCGACAACCCCCAATGTCAGACGGGTCGCCTGGGTGATTGCACAAGAGAGTTTTGGATGCACCCCCTGGTGTATACTGGGTAGAATGTTTAGGTGTTGGAGTCGGGCGAGCTTGCCTTGATAGGCGAGTCTTCACACTTGGGCGAACTCCAGCATGCAGGCGAGACTCAACCCTCTGCTCACGCAGGCGAGTTTGCGAGGTATCGCCTACTGCTTTTCCTTTGTAATCAAGGTCTTCCCGCTTGTCACACTTATCCGTCAAGGGGTCATGGAGAGGTTCGTCCGCCCTCAAAGGTTCGCCTCCCCAAGTAGGTTCGCTCATTTGGGATGGTCTATTCGCCTCAAGGATGTGACCTGAGAAGTGAAGTCCACTCGAGCGGATGGTTCCGTCCATCTTGGTTGGCGCGCCTGATTTGGAGGGCCTTCTAGTGTCGGGCGAGTTACCCCTTCGTCTAACGCTTTTTGAGTCTGTGTAATAGTTCAGGCCGTCATATGAGGCGAAGGCTCGAGTCCCTTGTCGGGCGAGGGTCTGTCGTTGCCGTTGGCGAGCTCTTCTGGAGAGAGGAGCGTCTGTGCGGGTTGTGGCAGCATGGTCTGCGTCGGAGTGAACTACTGTTTCCTCCTGGGCTGACGTCGTGAGGGCTGTTTAGCGACCCATCTGGCGGGCTTTCGCCCCGTGCTCTCGACCTCTGGCTTGGCCTTGATCGATTTGGAGGGAGTAGGTTCTCCTGACGTGACTCAGATAGAGTCTTCAAGCGCGGAGGCTTTGACCGTTTGAGGTCGGCCTCTGCGCACGACTCTATGGCATTTGTAGGACGCATTGTCACCAGAGGAGGAAGAAGACAAGTACTCTTCATACTTGGCTTGGTCGAACTCGATTTCTAGGGACTCCACAGTCGTCCCAACAGCAACCTCGTCGAACTGAGCTACCATCATTTTGATTAAAGAAACAGATTCTCCCACTGTGGTCGCCATCTTCTGTAGGTGTGAATTTCTGATCTCCTGAAACAGGGATTTTGTTAGTATTGATAAGAATAGTTTATTACAAACTAATGAATCGAAAATTACAACAGAAGCGGAGGGAATGCCCTCCTTGTTTAACGTGGGGACTTTCGGTAGCTATAGGACACTTCGCTCGGTTCTCGCACCGAATCTGCTTCCCTTGGACTATCCGACCGAGGTTGCTGGCGAGCTTTAGTACACAGTAGAAGCACAGATCGATGGAGTTCGAGTCTCCGAGTTTGATGGCGATCAGGGCCCGAAACTAGGAGAAGATGATGTAGTGCAAATATTGTGCAAAGAGCTTGTCGTCAACTCTCTTGAGAGTCGAGAGCCAGTGGTTCAGTTAAATGATTGAATTAATCAATTAGCTATGAGCGAACTGCTGAACCTCTTTTCCGAAGCCAGGAGAGGTTCTTAAATAGAGGAGAGACGGCGTGGCCGCTCCTTGAATCATGGGATATGACCATGTCTTGGGTTTGTACTGTGAGCGGCTGCTTGATGGGTTCGGAGTACTGTACTCCTTCCCTTTACGTTGCGAGGAGTGGGATGGCCCCTCCTTGTACATGGGATAGCGGCTGTCCAGCACTCGAGTGGGTTTAGACAGCTTGTCGTTTGCAGGCGGATTCAGCTCCTGACTCGTGCAGGCGAGGCGAGCTTCCTGCAGGCAGATCTGGCGAGTGACCGGTCACTCGTACTGTGAGTGGCTACTTGATGGGTTTGGAGTACTGTTCTCCATCCCTTCACGTCGTGAGAACTAGGAAGGCCCATCCCTGTACACAGCATAACGGCTGTCAAGTACTCAAGTGAGCCCAGTCAGCTTGCTGTTGTAGGCGAATTCAGCTCCTGACTCGTGCAAGCGAGACGAGCTTCAACCGTGAGTGTGAAAGCGGATTTGGTGACTGCATGGATTTGACTGGTTGCTCGTACTACGAGCGGCTACTTGATGGGCTTGGAGCGCTGTGCTCCATCCCTTCACATCGTGGGAAGTGGGAAGGCCCATCCCCGTACGTGGCGTAGCGGCTGTCAAGTACGAATTCGACTCTCGACCCGTGCGGGCGAGTCGAGTAAGCAGGCGAATCTGGGTGATCTCGACTCATGCGGGTGAGTCGATCATACAGGCGAGTCTGTGTGACTTTGACTCATGCGGGTGAGTCGATCATACCGGCGAATCCTTGATCAACAACCGCGGACGAATTTGGGGCTCGTGCGATTTAGGTTCGCGCTAGTGAGTCCAATCCGTGGGCGAGCCCCGCCTTTAATTTGAGTGGGCGATTCAGACTCGCGGGGGAATTCATGTATAAGTTTACGGAGGTAATTTTTACCGTCTACAATGCAGGATAAGCATATTGAATAAGAGAAGGGAATGCTGATTCAAAAGCATAGTTGATGAGGAACCTATCAAGTCTAGCCATGCTTGGATCCTCTCTCATATTAGATCAAGTAAATTGTCTACCACTGAGAGGCAAATCTATGAGAGAAAGAAACTCAACTTCTGATTTGAAGGAATTAATATCTCTAAAGGAACTTGATCTACATTTTCTCTCTTGAATAATTAGGGTCACATTAAAATCTTCAGAAAGGGTACTGACAATCTTCTCCCTCACCTTAGTTGAGTCTTTTTACAAGCATTAATGGATGACTTTTACTAAACGATTCCAATATGGAAACCTTCTCAATTTTGTTAAAGGATTTGGGTCATCAGAGCTACTAAAAGTAGTTGACACTTGACATACCATTAATTTTATTATAATTATTAAATCTTTTAGTGAACTTTGATTGTGAGATCTATTGTCTTCGCGTTGTTAATAATAGTGATAGATTCATAAATCAAAATTCCTTTTTAAAGTTGGAAAATGAGGGATTTGTTTTGAAGTTGGGGAACATCTTATGACGAAAATATGTTTTGTTAGACGTTATTATGCGGATGATGCTCTTGTCTTAGCAACGACAGGTGCAAGTCTTAATCCAATTTAAGACTTCTCGTTTATGTTTTCAAAGATAGTCAATTAGATTAAAGATCAATTTTGTCTTTTATTTATAATCTCAATCAATATCATGATTTAGAGTGAGGTGACGATGACTATATTGGTTCCTTCATATTTATGTGCCTGGATTACCATAGTTATCGCTATCACTGTCATAACACTATCATAACGTGAAAATTGAACTACCAAAATCACTGATGCTATGGCCACATACTAATATTAGATTACAGTGAATTGAAATTGAAATAAATATAATACTATAAATTTTCCATGAATATGATATTTGAGTAATAGCTTTCTGCGTATCAAATGCGCCTAATGCAATAAATTTTCAATGATGCCTCTTTTATTGTCCTGATGATATCTTGTCAAATTTTGGTTTCATTGACGTTCCCTCCTTTTATCTCGGTTAGTTTCAGACTTCAATAAGGATTTGTAGAGGAGCTGTGCCAATGTGTTCTAAAGTTGTATACAACAC
>BQKN01000681.1:155408-176685 GCA_022839385.1 Asparagus kiusianus | reverse complement strand
TGACCGGCGTCCACCTTAGGGTTTCGTGGATTGCAACGCGCTGTCCGACGTTGACCTAAAGTTACGCGTTGACCGGCGTCCACCTTAGGGTTTTGGAACCGCTTGGGTTGACTTTTGACGCAACACGCTGTCCGGCGTTGACCTAAGGTTACGCATTGACCGGCATCCACCTTAGGGTTTCAAATCACCCAAAAGTCAACTCGCGGAATTCACCAACAATCAGCAATCGGCGAGGAATCGGTGTTCACAAAAACAATCGGGGGATCAGAAAAAGATTCGGGGGGTCAAAACTAGGTCGAACACCCCCGGGGTGCCTCGGCAAGGCCGAGACACCCTTGGGGTGTCTCGGTTTTGCCGAGACACCCCTAGGGGTGTCTTGGTTCACCCGTGGTCCCCTTTCTCTTGTTTTGTCTCATTCCTCCTTTGTCTTTTGCTTATGGTCCCCTCCATTTGAATTACCCCTTTTCACACTTAAATTTTCAAGAGAAAGAGGTTTTTTTGCTTATGGTCCCCCCATTTGAATTACCCCTTTTCACACTTGAATTTTTAAGAGAAAGAGGTTTTTGGTCCCCCCCAAGAGAGAGGTTTATGGCCGAAATCTTTGGGGGGTTTTGTGAAAAATTTGGCTGAAATTTTGTGGGGGGTTTTGATTTGTGCTCATTTGATGAAGGATCGTGGGGGTGATTCATGCAAAAGGGTTAAAGAATCGTTTGAGGGGTTTATTTGCAAAACAGTCCCTAAAAGTTTTTAAAGGGGCTTATTTGCAAAGAGGCTACGAATTTGGGGCTGAAATCCCAAGATTTAGACCACGAACTTATAACCCAAAATTTGTGGAGGGGTTGCAGGACCAATCTGTAAAAGCTGATTCATCTGCATATGTAGATCCCATTCTGAAGTTGTTGGATGCTCGAGTCACGAGACCAACTAATGGAGCTGGTGCGTCAATGACTCGCATTATAGAATTTTTGGCAAATTCTCAGCCATCAACGGGTTTGATGAGCCTTTACCGACTACCGTTTGAGTCGGGCTAGCATGCGGATTGTTTAAATCCGTTCCGCATGTGACGTCGTGCTAAAAGAGTTAACTCTTTTAGTGCTACGATCTTGAATACGTAGACTTCGTCTTTCTCATGGGAATAGACTACCCGGCAACGCGTGTTAGGCGTTGATTTATCCCTACTTAGGCTTCGGGATCAAATTCCCCGTACGTGTGAAGCACGGGTTCTACCATAATGTGGAATATGTGGGCTTGTCCTTTTTAACGGTCAAGGACTAACCGGCAACGCGTGTTAGGCGCTGACTCATCCCTTCTTAGGCTTCGGGATAAAATTCCCCAGACTTGGAATTCTGGTGTCTTTTCTCAATCGGTGAAAGACTAAACCGTCCAATGGAAGAGGAAGAATTTTATATTCTATCTCCCAATGGAAAGGAAACTTGAGGTGGGACCTCCACCCCCAGCATCCGAAAGAACGAAACTAGGAGTGAAAACTCTACTCCGAGAATCGAAAGGCTGAGAGAGGAAGAATTTTATATTCTATCTCCCAATGCTGAAGAGGAAGAATTTTATATTCTATCTTCAGTTGCAAAGGAGACTCGGGGTGGGATCTCCACCCCCAGAATCCAGCAAGGTGAAACTAAGAGTGGGATCTCCACTCCGAGAATCGGAAGAGATTCAAGCAACCCTAACTTTTATAGGTTTGGTTACTCGATTTGTGGACCTCTCGTTCATTGAAGGAATCGAGAGGGGATTCTGGCTTTGGCCCTAACTTTAACAGGTTTGACCAAGTGGGAAGTGCAGAACGATCATAACTGTAAGACGGTTTGATCGTTTGATTTGGAGACCTCTCGTTCATTGAAGGAATCGAGAGGGGATTTTGATTGTGGTAAATGATGAATTATCCACCCCCAGCTTTTTTTTACAAAACTGGGTGTATCATTGAATTAGATGCATGATCGGGTTATCCTTAAGAATACCATGCATGGCATTCTTCTAGGAACTTCCTGTGGAAGGGAGGAAATAGTTTAGACTCATAAACCTATTGGAGTATCAGGGAGCAGTTTAACCTCTTATACCGGTCGGAGGATTGAGAAACAGTTTATACTCGTATACTCTTCGGAGTCGGGGAGCAGTTTATACTCTTATACCGGTCGGAGTTTGGGGATACAGTTTATACTCTTGCACCCACTGGAGTTGTGCCGTTCTTGACTGGCTTACCCTAGCGTTATAACGCCGGCTTCCACCAAGGTTTGGATGCTATCCTTGAGTGTAAAGCACGCCTTGGTTGGGTGATGGATCCTCCTGTGGTATGCGCAGTACTTCGGATCCGCAATATCGTCAGCTTCCTCCTGATTCGCAATAGGTGGGAGCTTGATCTTGTTATTGTCCAGGAGGGATTTCAAGATGGCTGGAACATCTTCGTCCTTGAAGGAATACTCTTTTTGAGGCCTCTGATCCGGAGTCTTTTGTTGCCTCCGGGTTTGCTGTTGCGACGTCTGATTAGCAACCGCTGCAGGTGCTTCACTCCCATCACGAGAGGCGAAGTTCGAGTTTGGAGAATTAGCCATCGGTTGGCTCCTCTCGGCCTTCTTCCTTTTGAGGAATCGCTCAGCTTGCTCTCCTCGGGCCTTCAAATCCTTCCAAGTGTCGGATGGCTCTATTCCCATAACATCCAAAATGTTAATGGATAAGTTGTTATGACAAGTCTGCAAGATGAACTCCTCCGTGATGGGATCCTTGCAGTTCATCGCCTTGTTGCGGAAGCGTTTGATAAAGGTATCCACCGACTCTCCGTTCTTTTGTTTCTCATCGAAGAGTGTCCTAATGGATATCTCGTCGTCGTCATCAAAGAAATGAGTGAGGAACATGCTCTCCAAGTCCTCCCAACTGTTGATGCTTCCAAATTTAAGACGGCGATACCAATCGAAGGCAGCTCCGCGAAGAGTGCTGACGAATGACCGAACCATCAAGGGTTCATTACCGGAGATCATGCCCAAGTGGGACTTGAAGTAGATCAAATGTTGAGTGGGCGAGCCTCTCCCATCAAACGGCGTGAAGTTGATCAGGTTGAACTTCGCCGGATACGGAATCGAGTCCCACTCTTTCGGGTAAGGACAAGGAATTCCGGTCTTCTTTACCTCTCGAGCAAACATTAATGCGTTAATTTTGCTCTCGAGATCTTTCATCTTCTCATCCCTGCTTGTGCTGGAGCTTGGACAAATTAAAGGTGGGATAACGGGGCCACCCCCTGTATTACCACCCCCAGCGTTTTGGTTAACCGGAGGGTTCTCGGCATTGAGAGGTTCATCCACATCCGAATCGCTACCTGCTTGGTTAGCATGGTTATGACGGCTGGATTCACCGAGCTGATTAGATAGAGCGCGAACTTGTTGGTCGTGCTCTTCCCTCATCCGTAGCAGGGCCGTTTCCATTTCAATTTTGAAGGCCTCTTTCTGCTTAGCCAGGGCCTCTTCAAGTATCTTGGTTACTTGTTCGGCGCTGATCATAAGCGATGAGCAAGGTTGCCCCGCGCTCGATGCTGTATCATCAGACGCTACGGCCGAGCAGGAGTCTGAATCAGTATCCGACGCCTCTTCTTCTAGAGAAAGCCCCTTCGGCACCCTTCGGTAGTCCTTCCGGCCAATGGCTCCCGACCGCAACCGCGTCATGCATCGGGATATCTCGGCAAGCTGGTCCCGGTTGAAGGGTTGCGTTGATCTTGCTCTACCGGTCATATTAGCCGACACCCTTAGATATTCGTCTTCTTGGCGGACGAACTTCTTTTTGTGGGAACGCCTCGGTGTGGAAATTCTCTCGAACACCGAAACTCTCCTTGGGGTTTGGGCACAGCAGCACCCCGACATCACTGCTTTGATGATATTGGCGCACGGGCAGTGAGACTCCATGTCCTGCACATATTTCTTCCGGGGTTTTTCCACACCCCCAGCTCTATAGTACAACTCATCAGCTTTAAAACTGGAGCAGCCTATAGAGTGTTGGTGTGTATTCCTCGGTATAACATTCTCATCATAAGATGAGTGTGTTTCCCTTTGGGAATGCAACACTTGGTTAGTTTTCTCAAGAGTGGCCCGTTCAATTTTACGTTTTTGTGAGCGTAGAAACTGAACGGGCTCTTGTGCTTCGACCCGCCACTCGATGCGGTCAGTGATAGGGGCTTTCCCTTTATCATCTTTCCTGGGGGGATTGATTCGACACCTAGTCTGATTTGCAACTTGGGGACCTTTCAATGATCCCAGTTTTTCCTTGATGGGTACTCTACCTCGATTCACCGGTAAGGGACCGAGGCGACCCTTCAAAGGAACCCTGGGTTTTGCATGATCCCCTTTGTTACCTGGCTCCATTAAAGGCACCGGATCTGGTTTTGACAAATCTTGGGCAGCAACTCCACCCCCTTGTGTTTGAGGCGCTGGTTTTGGCTTTGGCAACCACACCCACTTGTTCGTAGACGGCTTTTTGACCGCCTCTTCTTTCTGCATCTCCTCCGCCTTGTGTAGAAGGAGCCGAGCATGCGCAAGCAAGGCTCGACGCTTCTTGATTCGCTCCTCGAGGGTGGAGCGATTCCTCTTCACACGAACCCATTCGTTCGCTTCAGTTTCGGAGGAGGAGTTTGTGGTTTGCCGTTGTTGCTCCTGGCGGTACCTGGACTTTAGATCCTCGTTGTAGTGGATCCCTCCGTTGATTCAGCGGCTTTGGCTTGTTGTAGAGCAAGGTGTTGACGCCGTCTTTGGCGGGCCCTTTTGGACAGAACCGGAGTTGCATCATCCGCCGCCTTTGAGCTTGATGACGCGGGAACGTTGCACGGTGCAAAGGCAGCGACGACAACGGGCTCTTGGATCTTGGAGCTGGAAGTCCCACGAACGTTCTTGGAAGAGGATGTCTTCTTGCGCCGGTTCGGGGATGCGGATCTGGAGTAGGAGGAAGAGAGGTACTCTTCAAACTTCTGCTGATCGAACTCGTATTCGATCTCTTCATTCACCCGGATCTTGAAGGCCGGTTGCGTCACGACGATCTCGACGGCGAGATCGTTGGCTCCCAATGTAGTCGCCAGCTTGTTTTCGTGAAAAGTTGCTGTTTTCATTGCTTTTCTCTTTTTGAGATCTGTTACAACTTCAATCGTTACAACAGAATAAAATGAAAACAAAAGGATTACAGCTTTTCAGAAAATAAACACGAGATCCCGTTTTGGTGCGGTCTCGCTTGCGTGGGTTGTTGGCCTGTGACGGGGATGTTGATATCCGTGGACCGCCGACTCTTCAAGATCCTTTCCGGAAAATCCGGCAGAGTTTCGTCTATCCGCGTGGGATTTAGCAACAGAACTTCGTCGATCCGCGTGAGATCTAGAAGTTATAAGCGTATATCTCAGCTAAAACGAGATAATAGCTCTTCTTAGTGATCACCGCTAATGGGCACCACTAAGGGAAAGAAGGGGGCTGATGAAGAAGAAGTTGATGAAGATCTCTTGCTCCTCGATCCAGCAGGGCTTCGCCGCTCTCTTGAAAACTCTGACTCCTCACTCCGGCAGGGCTTCGCCGCTCTCTTGAAAGCTCTGACTCCTTACTCCGGCAGGGCTTCGCCGCTTCACACAAGAGCAATCCTTGGCTAAGATAATTCAGCCTTGAATTGGGAGCCCCTTGAAATGAAGGCCTTGGGGGGCTATTTATAGCCAAAGGAGAGGGGGGAGGACACATGGGAGGACACCCCTGGGGTGTCTTGGCTTTGCCAAGACACCCCTCGGGTGTTTCGACCTCGCCGGGATGCCCCTGGGTGCCTCAGTCTGGTCCGAGGTTCTGCCGTTGTTCCGCCGTTGATCTGCTCTTGACTTGCCGTTGACTTTTCGTCCGAACTCGGATTTGATTGATTTCGGATGCGTTGGAATCTTGACGGTGAGCTCTGTAGGCCCCGATGGTTGGATTATCAGTGGGATGATCGGGACACGGCGGGCGTTGGTCCAATTGCGGTGATCACGGGGTTTTCGGTCAATCCGTATCCCCGTTGTTCTGAGATTTGTTGGCTCACGTAGTTCGTCGGTTCACTTCAGGCGCTCACCGACGTCATTTGAACTCTTGTGAACCGGGTAGTGATGTTCAATCGTCGCTCATTAACACTGAGCTGTGTGCGGGGACCTATTGGTAATTTCTGATGCCTACAGTGGGCCGCTTCGCTGACTGGATATTCCCTTTGGACTAGGCCAGGCTTCAGAGCTGTCAACTGCTGCCCATAGCCTACCAGACGAACACCCTGATGTGTAAGTGCTCCAATGGATATGTCATATTGTTCTTTGACAAGATCCCACTTCATATGCCTTGGGATGGAGGTGCTCTAGAAATACGATAAAGTGTACATCCGTTCCATGTTGGGCAGGAAGAGGAAGCGTCATCAACCTTCCGGAGCATTCTATAATTTCTATTGTACATTATTTCCGTTTTAATCTCGACGTGATCTCTAAATAGGAACGCCGACTTCTTCAATGTTTTTCTGTCTACCGTCTCAAGTTTAGTGTATGTGATGATAGCTCTAAGAATCGACAGACTCGCTCGACTGATGATTTTTAGTCGCTCATTGTCCTGGCCTTGGAAGACTAGAAGTTCTCGGTGAAGGTTGAAAGTCACATTGTTGTTTGTACCCCCTTCATGACCAAAGTGGTGATGAAAGGAGACGGTTCATTAAAATAGTGCATTGAAAAAAAAGATAACAGTTAGTATCTAAAAAGCATATGAGCTAAAAACAAGTCTAAAAGACTTAGTAAAAAATACATGAGGGGTCACCCCGTGTTTCAAGTCAAAACACGAGGGTCACCCTGCATTTCAAGTCAAAATGTGAGGGTCAGCCCCACATTTTAAATCAAAACGCGAAGGTCAGGCCCGCGTTTCAAAATCAAAATGTGAGGGTCAGCCCTATGTTTCAAAATCAAAACGTGAGGGTCAGCCCCGCGTTTCAAAATCAAAAGGCGAGGGTCAGCCTCGTGTTTCAAAATTAAAATGTGAGCCTCGTGTTGAATACAAAAACTTGTTGAAAGAAGTTTTAGGGTTTGTTATTTTTGCTAATAAGCAAGGCAGCAGTGGTGCCGCCACCGATGGTCGAAACCTTAGGGCCAGTCGCAGCTGGCGATGGGTTTGAAGAAGCCTTAGTGGCTTTCTTAGTTCGGGACGAAGTCTTAGGAGGAGCCATCGGGATTGTCGACGGTGGTGAATGTGAGTTCGCTGGAGATTTTGTTGAACGAGAGTTCTTGTTTAAAAATTGAGATGAAGACGAAAGAGTCAAGTTGACTCTTGATTTGACCTATGTCGGTCTATTTATAGGACAGTCAGGCTGTTAAATTGGCATGTGATTCTTGGCAAGAATCTCATCCAAAATGCGAGCTTCACGTTCACATTAAGTCGGTTCGACTTCAAACGCGAGGGTCACTGTAGACGGTAAAAATTACCGCGGCGGACTAACAAACGAATTTACCCGCAAGTCAAGGCCATCCTCTTAGATGAAGAATGGAGGGTAGCCGTGAAACGGGTTCGATGGTACACCTGGGCTCTCACACGCCAAGTCACATGGGAGCGAATCCGCCCTCATGAGCCAGATCCGACCGCAGAGGCCCAAAGCCGCCCTATGAGCCAGATCCACTCGCAGGGGGCCCAAATCCGACCTATAAACCAAATCCGCCCGCAAGGTTCCAAATCCGCCCTATGAGCCAACTCCGCTTGTAGAGGGCCAAGCCCACCTACGCGAGTCGAAAGCCGGGTTTCCAGGGGCACGCCTCCCCTACTCCCAGCGATGTGAAGAGAAAGAGCACAGTGCTCCAGACCCGTTAGACGGTCGTCCGCAATTCAAGCAAACAAGATAGGCGCCGGACCGGCCTGCATGCTCATAAATGCAGGTCACCTCACCCATCAGAGCCGAAGCCGTCGGCATGCAGCAAGCTGCCCAAACCCACTCGGGTACGAAACATCCGTTCTCCTGTTCCTATTGAGGCATGGGGAGAAGGCACAGTGTCCCAGGACCGTCAAGCGGTCGCCCGATGACTCAGGATGTAAGTGAGCGGACAGGCATCAGAGCGACCTGCACCCTCATAAATACGACTTACCTCACTCGTCCAAACCGAGAGCAAGAGTCGCCGGCGCTCGATGGGCTGGCCAAATCCACTCAAGTATCTGGCAGCCGCTGTCACAGATACGAGGAGGGGCTTTCCCACTCCTACGCGATGTGATGTAACATACGGTTCTCCGAATGACCGTTTGTAGTACAGAGGGACAGTAGGATGTCTTTGAACAGTGTATGGTCACATCCCATAATTCAAGGAGTAGCCAGACTGTCTCTCCCCCATTTAAAAGGCTTCCTTCAGCAACCTGAAGGAGAGATCGGATCGGCTAAGAGATTGATAGAACGATTGATCAAAGGAGAAGGCTTCTTGCATATCCTTGCATTATAGTGCTATCTCCGAGCTCCGAGCCCCGATCGCTGGCAAGCCAGGGGATCCGAACTCGATCAACCTGAGCTTCTACTGAGTACTGAAGCTCTCTCTCCCCAGCAACCTCGGTCGAATCGTCCAAGGGAAGCAGACTCGGCACGAGCACCGAGCGAAGCATCCTATAGCTACCTTAAAGTCCCCACGATTAAACAAAGAGGGCCTTCCCTCTGCTTCTGTTGTAATTCAGATTGATTTAGTTTGTAATAAGCTTTCTTATAAATACAAACAAAATCCCCCATTTTCGGGAAAATCAGAAATTTACACCTACAGAAGATGGCGACCACAGTGGGAGAAGCTGTTTCCTCAAACGAAATGGTGGTAGCTCAGTTCGACGAGGTTGTTGCTGGGATGACAGTGGAGTCCCTAGAGATCGAGTTTGACCAGGCCAAGTACGAAGAGTACTTGTCTTCCTCCTCTGGTGGCGAAGCGTCCCATAAGCGCCACAGAGCCATGTGCAGGAGCCGACCTCAGACGGTCAAAGCTCCCGCGCCACTAGGCTCTACCCAAGTCTCGACAGGGAAATCCGTCCCAAAGTCTCTCGAGGCCGAGTCCCAAATCGAGGACGTAAGGGGAGGGTCTACTAAGTGGGTCGCCAAACGACCCTCGGTAACACCCGTCACGAAGGAGACACCAATTCATTCCGGCACAAGCCACGTTACCACAGCCCGCGCGAATGCTCTCTCCGCTGGAGGAGCTAGCCAACAGTGACGGCAGCCGCTTGTCGGGCAAAAAGTCCAAACCTCCGCTTCACACAACGACCTGAATTACCATACGGGCCCGAGAAGCGTCAGACCAGAGGGCAACTCGCCCAATATCGGGAGGCCCTCCAAATCAGGAGCGCCAACCGAAAAGGACGGGGCCACCCGCTCAGGTGGACTTCATTTCTCAGGTCACATCCCTGACGTGAATAAACCATCCCAAGCGAGTGGGCCTACCAGACTAGGCGAATCCTCGAAGGCCGGCGAACCTCGCCATAATCCTTTGATGGATAAGCGCAAAGGCAAGGAAGTAGGCAACACTTCGCGAACCCGCTCGTTCAAACGAAGGGTCGAAACTCGCCTACACGCTGGAGTTCGCCCAAACACGAAAACTCGCCCATCAAGGCGAGATTGCCTAACTCCAGCACCAAAGCATTCCACCCAACGTGCACCAGAGAGTACATACAAAGACCTCTCGTGTATACACTCAAGCGATCCCTCCGATGCTGGGGGTTGTCACCAACCACCCACAGGAGATCTCCGAGCATATTTAACTCGCAAACGCACTATCCATAAGGTGAGTCCTCAGTGCCATTGCGAAAGGCTCATCCACACGGTACTCGCCGATTGCCAATGCATAAGAACGGCGAAGCCTTCGGTGTTTGAGAGACTTTCTCAGCAACCTTCTCGGCAGAGGCCCTCCCGTCGAAAGCGTCGTCACAAAAAAGGACGCGCTGCCGACGACCTAGAACTCCCGTCCGCCATAGTCAACATGACAGACAGGGGTAAGGGGGTGCTCTCCGACTCTCCGGATTCGGACTCCGTCCTGAGGCCTAACCCTCGGTTCACCCGAACCCGACAAGAGGGCATATACCAGCGTACCCGTAGTTGTAAGGGGGTAAGCATTGGGTTTGATTATTCCACCCTGGCACCCTCCTCCCACGGTGAGGATGAAGTTCATTCGGTGGCTACCACGTCCCAAACCTCGCACTCAAGTCAGGAAGCACCTGCGAGGGTACACATGACGGAACTCACCCATGAGCAGACAATGGCTCAAAAGCTGGAGGAACAGCAGGCGACCATCGACTCTCTAAGAGAGATGATGGAACAACTTCTGAACAAGAAGAAGAATAAGAAGAGAGCCCAACGTCCCTTACCCCGACGAACTGGGGATAAAGAGTGGGTACCTCCCCGCCGTCCGGCGACGGAAACGGAAGACAACAGTAATCCGCAATCCGATTACTCTTCCAAGACGTCGCTAGGAAAGTCGCATACTGGAGATAGCACCCGTGACAAGAGGTTCGACGAGTTCCAAGACCAGCTCAATGCGCTGAAACTTCAGCAAAACATGAATAAGCTGGGGGTGGTCCGTCCCTACCCTATCGAATGGGACACGGTCCCATACCCAACAAAGTTCAAACCGATCAGCCTGGTGTAGTTCGATGGCAAAGGCTCGCCCTCGCAGCACATCTACTACTTCATGGCGCAGACTGGGTTCCTTACGGGGAATGACACCATTCTCACGCGATTATTCATTGGCACCCTAAAGGGGGTGGCTTTTGAATGGTTCCGTAAACTAGAGCCCGGCACAATCAAGTCATGGGCCAATGTCGAGAGGCTCTTCTTGGCCCGCTTCTTCGACGACAACACGGAAGTGTCGATGGCCACCCTCCTTGCTGAAAAGCAATGGAAGTCGGAGTCGGTCAACGACTTCGTAAAAAGATTTCGGAACCGATCAGTCCACTGCTAGGACCAAGTCTCCGAGTCGACACTGATTGAGATGTGTCGTAATAATTTGTTGATCCACATCCTATCCAAAATAGGCGCGGTGGAGACCCGGACATGGAAAGAGCTCGTACGTCAGGGTGACCAGGTGGAGAACATGATCAAGAGGCTAGTGGCCTAAGAGCCGCAGCCCAAGAAAGGGGCCGCGGAGCCGGATGCGCCAAAGAATCCGCCTCGAACGAGAGGAAAGGAGATCATGGCCGTCGATTCCGCCCCAGCGCCAAAGACTGCTCAGAGGCCAAAGTCCAGACAGTTCGAGCAACGCCCCCCGCGGCAATACGACTTCAAGGAAGATCAGGTGGTGGCAACGTTCGATACGCTACTCAAGAACGGTCGAATCAAACTGCCTGAGGCCGCGAAGCCTGAGGAGGCGGACAAAACCGGTGACCCGACCTACTGTGGTTATCACAGGTTCCTTGGTCACCACACAACCAAATGCTACGTCCTTAAAGACAAGCTCCAAGCCCTCTACAACGCGGGGGTATTGAAGAAGGAGAAAGTCCAAAAGCAGGTGACTATGAACATGATCACCCTGAGCTTTGGGACAGATCTCCCGGAGGTTCAAGCTTCGGCGGGGGTAGTTCCTATCCCCAAAGTAGTTTTGAAGATCACCAACGACGATCCTCATAACCAGCGGGGGAAAGGTTTAGTCCCGCAGACTCTGCCATCGGGGCAGGTGATGTGGGTCCATCAGACCTCCTTAACGATGAACAGTGGACTACCAGGCCTTCGAAGGAGGTCAAGGGAAAGCATTGCAACGTCATCTCTGCCATCTCAGATAGAGATAACGCGGCAATAGCCACCCTGACCGACTCCAAAGAGGACACCAACGTCTTCGCCACGAGAGCTGGGAAGGAATTCACGAAGGAATATCCCACGAGGGCGGAGAACCCGGCGGGACCTCCTACGAGGCCAGCCGTGACAACCCCTCCTAATCCAGAGGGACCAAGCTCAAGCCGCCAGCCTTTCCGGTTCAACGTGCTCGCGCAGCTGAAAAGCATCCCTGTGCGAATTACCATGTACGACCTCCTCCGGTTATCTAGGTCTACGTGGGAGGCCTTGCAGGAGGCATTGGCGGACTCAGAGGCATTCTCGACCCACTTCTCGAAAGAGACAGGGGCGGAACAGGAATGTGCGAATTGTTGCCAAGTCTCAGAAAGACGAGTCCCGTGAATCACTTTCACCCCTGAGGACATGCTCATCAAGAGCACATCCCATGATCGACCCCTGTACTTCACGGGATACGTCGGCTCGGCGAAAGTGGATCGGATCCAAGTCGACCCGGGTTCCGCGTTGAGCATTGTGCCCCTGAAGTTAATCAAGCACCTGGGAATACCGTCGAAGCATCTGTCCTCAACCACCACAACCATTTTTGGCTTCAACGCCATAGGGACGCGGCCACTGGGTAAAATCCGCCTGAAGTACCGAATAGGCGACATGAAGATGGAGGTGACCTGCTACGTCATCGACGCCGAGCCTTCCTATAACGTGCTCTTAGGACGACCATGGATCCATAGCAATCGAATAGTCCCATCCACCCTTCACCAATGCTTGAAGTATGTGGACGACTACGAACGAGTGAAAACAGTAGTGGCTGATAGACAACCATTCAAAGGCGTCGAGAATTACTTCACGGACTCTTTATTGTACCAGGACCCCGTCGAGCCGCCGGTTGAAGAACCGGGGAGCGGTAACGAAGCGGATAGCGAACCTGAGTACGGTGATAACCTAATCCTAAACGACTTCGAGTCAATTGTAATCGGTTATGAGAGTCATCATGTAACTAATGCCGTTCAGGCGGAGAAGATTGTCGTGAATGAAAAGTCTAACTTTGCTTATGTATCGTCTTGTTCTACGTCTAAGGACGATGAGCCCAACGACTCGTGGGCAAAGCTCTGCGACAATCCCTCCCTTCATGTACCAGTATGCTCGTCATACGTCGCTAAAGAACAGCCAATTAAATCATCACAAGCTGTGTTTGTCGTGCCAGCCCGAAATAATTATCGAAAAGATATTATCTTCGGTCGAATCGATCGCCCCCTGCGCACGCTATGGGACGAGTCTGATGACGAAGACCCAGCGCCTCAATTTTCGTGGTACAGCCAAGTCGCCAAATGCATGATGAGCGACATGACCTCACTCGTTTAGAGGGCCTGAATTACGGCCGAGGACGCAAGACGGTCATCCGACCCGCTTACGTACCTAAAGGAAAACCCTCAAACTACTTCAACAGGACTAGGAGAGGCTTAGGCTACTCCTCCTCCTCGTCAGATTTGTGTTTCTACGTCAACGAAGATTCCGACTATGCATGTTCAGGAGATCAGTCGTCGGTAACCTCGGCATGGGACTCGGACGTTAGCGTGAGGGATCTGTTCGATGACTTCACAGTCAACATGGCTGCGGTGGATCCCGCCGAAATGGCGGAGGATGGGCAACTTCCACTTTATGATGAGACATGGGATCGCCATGTTAACGCCCAGTGGAATAGTCGCTTCGAGCAGCGGAAACCACCAACCGAAGACGAAATCCTCCAGGTGAACATGGGCACTGAGGCGAATTCCAAGCCCATATTCATCAGTGGCAGTCTGCCTCCTCAAGAAAAGGCAGATCTCATCGCCCTCATACGGGAGTACATTGACGTCTTCGCGTGGAATTATGAAGACATGCCTGGTTTGGATCCGCGGATCGCCACGCACCGCCTCAACATCAATTCAGACGCTAAGCCAGTCAAACAACAGAAGAGGCGCTTTCGCCCTCAGATTATGGAGGCGATTGAGGCTGAAGTGAAGAAGCTCATCGAATCCGGCTTCATCAGAGAGGAACAACACCCTGATTGGGTGACCAATATTGTTCCAGTCCTGAAGAAAAACGGTAAAATCCGTATCTGTATCGACTTCAGAGACCTCAACGCAGAGTGTCCGAAGGACGAATTTCCTTTGCCCATCACGGACGTCATCATCGACAACACGTACGGATTCGAGAGGATGTCCTTCATGGATGGTTTCTCCGGGTATAATCAGATCAAGATGCACCCTGAAGACGAGAAGCACACTTTGTTCCACACTCCCATGGGGGTATACTGTTACACAGTCATGCCCTTCGGTCTCAAGAACGCCGGCGCCACCTATCAGCGCGCCATGAGCACGATCTTTCGAGAGCACCTGCGAAAGACGGTGGAATGCTATGTAGACGACCTGGTCGTGAAGAGTCGCCATAAAGATGACCACCTCCAGGACTTGAGAACGATGTTCGAACTCATGAGAACTCATCAACTCAAGATGAATCCCACGAAGTTATTTCTAGGAATGTCTAGTGGTAAGTTCCTCGACTTCGTCGTCACGACAAAAGGGATCCGAATCGATCCAGACAAGGTGCGAGCCATCCAAGAGCTCCGACCACCCCGGAACCTCAAAGAGTTAAGAGGTCTCCAGGGACGATTGGCTTACATCCGAAGGTTCATTTCAAACCTTTCGGGCAAATGTCAGCCGTTCTCCAAGCTCATGAAGAAAGGCACTTCCTTCGTATGGGACGAGTCTTGCCAAAAGGCCTTCGAGGACATCAAGGCTTACCTTTCGAATCCGCCAGTCCTCACTGTGCCAATTTCAGGGAGACTATTTCTCGTCTATATACGGGCCATGAAGCATTCTCTCGGTGCTCTCTTGGCACAAAATGATGATGCGGGCCATGAGCAAGGCATCTATTACCTAAGTAGGACCCTGCAAGGCGCCGAACAACGGTACCCGATGGTCGAAAAAGAATGTTTGGCCCTAGTGTTCGCCATCCAAAAGATGCGACACTACCTAGTCGGCCAGACAATCCATGTCATCTTCCGAATGAACCCTATTCGGGTCTTCATGACACAACCCGTAGCGCTAAACTGGCACCTGGCTAGATGGGCTCTCTTACTCTCTCAGTATGATATCCACTTTATGCCGCAAAAATCTGTCAAGGGACAGGCCATCTGCGACCTCATGGCCAGTCATCCACTGGGGTCAAAGACCGACCTATTTGAAGATTTGCCAGACGAACCGCCCGAAGCCAACATAACTTCATTACCGGAGGTATGGCGGATGTTCTTCGACGGCGCGTCTCGCGCGGCTGCGGATGGCTCTATTGTTGCAGGAGTGGGGGTAGTTCTCACTTCTCCACATAACCACGTACTACCTCGAGCCTTTTCTTTGATAGAACCATGTACCAATAATGTGGCTGAGTACAATGCATTACTCATCGGACTCGAATTAGCCAAAGAGCTAGGGATAAAGCATCTCGAGGCTTACGGCGATTCCTAACTCATCGTCAAGCAGATGACCGGTGAATATGAAGTTAGGATCGAGGACCTGATTCCACTTCACAAAGCAACTATCACGCTAGTAGAGTCATTCGAGAGTTTCTGCATTGAGCACGTGCTGCGATCCAAAAACTCACATGCGGACGCGCTCGCCTCCTTGGCGGCCAACCTGGCTCAACCACTAGGAACAACCCAATGGGTCACAGTGGCGAGCAGAAAGCTCTTTTGACCGAAAGACGCTCCAGAAGCAAACGCCACCCATCAGGTCTCAGACCAGCCTAATTCTGAGGACTGGCGCCTCTCGATCATCGATTACGTCCTATACGGCGTATTGCCCAAAGATGAAAAGGAGCGGGAGTCTGTTCGGAGATGTGCTACGAGATTCTACTATGATGCGACCACCAAGACGTTGTATCAAAAGTCATACGACGGCTTGTTGCTTCGATGTCTCTCAAAAGCAGAAGCACAAGAGGCTCTACGCGAGGCCTACAACGGCATTTGCGGAGCTCACCAGCCTGGACCTAAACTTTGGGATCACCTGCGAAGGATAGGCTACTTCTGGCCTGGGATGGTTCACGATGCGGTCATCTACGCGAAGCGCTGCCATGAGTGCCAGATCCACGCCAACTACATGCATCAACCGCCTGAAGACCTACACCCGACAAAGGCTTCATGGCCCTTCGAAGCATGGGGAATGGACATAGTGGGACCAATATCCCCCCTTCGGCGCGAGGTCATCGCTTTATTCTCGTGATCACTGACTACTTCTCCAAGTGGGCCGAAGCCATCCCCTTGAGAGAAGTCAAGACTAACGACGTGATTAAGTTCATCAAACACCATATCGTCTACCGATACGACGTACCCCGATGTATTATTCATGACAATGGCACGCAATTCGTAAGCCATGCATTCACCAGGTTCTGCGACAAGTTCCGAATACATAACCTCTCCTCCACGGCCTATAATCCATCGGTGAATGGCTTGGCCGAGGCCTTCAACAAAACAATCATCAAGATATTAACCAAGTTAACGTCCACCAGCAAGCGCGATTGGAACGAGAAACTTGGCGAAAGCTTATGGGCATATCGCACAACGGTTCGCACACCGACTGGCCATACGCCCTACTCATTGGTATACGGCTGTGAGGCCGTATTGCCATTAGAAATTCAGATCCCGTCCCTCCGCGTCGCATTGGCAACGGGGATGACGGTGGAAGACAATCACTGACAACGACTCGCCGAGCTTGAAGCACTGGACGACAAATGATTAGAAGCTCAACAGCACATTAAGTTCTACCAAGCCCGGATGCCTAAGGCTTTCGACAAGAAAGTCAGGCGCCGAGCCTTCAAAGAAGGGGAACTGGTGCTGGCCGTTCGCCGACCAATGATTCTCACCTCCAAGAAGAAAGGCAAATTCCAATCCAAATAGGAAGGGCCGTTCGTAATAGAGACAGTCTACTCGAACGGTGCCTATCGCCTCGTCAAACCTAATGGCGATAAGATCATGATGCCCATCAACGGCAAATACCTGAAGAAGTACTACCCTTAGTTCTTCTTCACCAACTCTCACGAGTGCATGAGTCTAAACTGGTTCTTACACCCTCCAACTGGTACAAGAGGTAAAACCGTTCCTGCACTTCCTTTTCTTGAGCCAGGTTATCAAATCAGGCGAATCACCCATATCAGGCAAGCCTATCAGTCTAGGCGAAACCCACTTCTTGAGCAAAGCTCCCTGTGTTGGCGAACTTCTCAAAGCAGGCGAGACTAGCATCTCGAGTAGGCGGCGTCCAACGCCCACTAGGTCAAACCTTCAAATAGTTAGGACTAGAGCCACAGTCCCCCGCCAATCCTTTCTAAACGATGGTGGGTCCTCAAAATCGTTCCAATCACGACAGTCCTTGTCATGTTAACATTAAACCTCTGACAAAATCCACTCGCCAATCCTCTCTAAAGGATGGTGGGTCCTCAAAATCGTTCCAATCACGACAGTCCTTATCATGTTAACATTAAACCTCTGACAAAATCCACTTGCCAATCCTCTTCAGAAGAATGGCAGGTCCCCCATAGTCGCTCCAATCGTGACAAAACCCCATCAGGTTAATGATCACCTCTGATGATTGGCGCCGTTATTCCTACGAGTAACACAGCCTAAGTAATAACCTACCACGCGACGTGTTATTACTTCTGTCAATAGTCACACTCCTACATCCCTGAACTACTTGACCTATTCCAGATATTCTAACGTTCCCTTAGGATAACTGATGAATAGCGGTCTACCACACGAGGGCCCCTACAACAATCGATCGTCACATTCCGGGTGACGACAATTGTCGAAGGCGGTTCGATAGACGACCTGTCTGCCTGTTCCCCAAGCAGTAACTCGCCGAGTGGCGAGTCGGAGCTGGGTTCTTCCATTGGCCGCATAAGCGAACGGTTGTTCGCTGCCGCAAGCCAAGTTTTGCTCTCCCGATCCCATTAAAGCTACAACGCGAAAATCGGAGTTAACCCGATCCCGCGCTGTGAGCAAGCGAGAGCGGAACAAGAGCCTAAAACGACTAAGTCCGAAACAAAATAGTCAGAGGCTCGCCAAGTTCAACTCGAATGCTGAACAGCGCTAAAAAAAATAAATAAATGACATGCGGAATAAAAATGAGCAAAAGCTAAGGGCCATTACGGGCCAGAATTTACATGCGTAAGTTTTCAAGTTGTAATGGCTGTGGCATCAACTAAGTGACAAAAATAAAAAAAAGGGGGGGAAGAGCAGAGAGGAGCGCTACAGGAGCTTCAACAGGCTGAAGGCAGCGACCTCAGCTTTAACCGCCTCCAAGGCCGCCGCACGACGGGCCTTCGCCGCCTCTACCTGCTTCTGCCGCATCTTGATGAGAGCAGCTTCGTCTTCCTCTTCCTCCTAGCCGAGGAGCTGAAGCGAGCGATCCACCTCCGCAGCAGCACAACCCATTGCCATGTTCTCCTGTTCGAGCTCCAGCAGCATCGCCTCGCCACGAAGAGACCCGGCGTCTTTGAAGAAGGCGGCGTCCAGATAAGCGTCCATCCGGGCCCGCAACGCCTTGCACTGCTTGCGCAGGCACCTGAGCTCGGCCTCCTTCGCCTGAATACGCCCCGCCCGCTCCTGGCGCTCAAGCACTTGGCATAGCGAGAGAGGCGGTGGCACGTCGGAAGGGTCGTCGTGCACCAGCTCCTCGAGGCGGTACATCAACTCCTCCACCAGCTCAAGCTCCCGCCTACACAGCCGTGCAAGCAGGACACCTCCCTCGCGGCTAACCGCCCTTAGACCCGACTCCACGAGGGGGAGCACATCGTAATACCTCCCGTCGCCCATGCCGACCGAGAGGCCGATGCCGTGCACCAAACCTTCTAACTTCCGGAGGGCTTCGAAGGCAGGGTGAGCTGTGGGGTCTGGGGCAGAAGACCCCTAGGCCGAGTTCGCGGAGCCCCGACATCAATGACGATGGCGGAGGAGCCAACACCCTCAGAAACACTGTGGTCGGAGTCGGAAGCCATAGGTCAAGAAGAGATCCTGCAGCAGTTCTCTTCCTTTGGCGAATTATCTCGAAAGAAAGAACACTGTGCCGAAGAGGATGGAAGTACGTTCTATGTATATAGCAAAAGATTTGACGGTTGTGATCTGTCCCCTCAAGCGATCGAGCGGCCCAGGTGTCCTGCGACGCTTCGAGCTTGGCGATAATAATGAACGACCACTTTTCTCGGGACCCTAAACCGACCGATTGGATTGGGCGCGAGAGGCGAAGCGTCCTGTCGCCTCGTCATTAATAAACGTTAATGCAACCGCAGAGCCTTAGCTGGCAAGCACTTAGGCCCGCAGACTGCCGCGTGGCACGAATTTCACCTACAGTTAGATCTCCAACTGTGGGACGAATTTGACACATCAAAAGTTTCGCCGGTCGTGTAAACTCACCATCATGTGGGTTCGCCTGCAGAGCAAGCACACCGTCAATCGAACTTGGCCTTTTCGTCAGCAGCTGAGTTTAGCCCCTGAATAAAATTCGCCGCAATCGAGTCTCGCCTACAGACGAACTCGCCATCGCAAGAGCGTCGCCG
The DNA here is from genome assembly GCA_022839385.1 of Asparagus kiusianus. NCBI lineage: Eukaryota > Viridiplantae > Streptophyta > Magnoliopsida > Asparagales > Asparagaceae > Asparagus > Asparagus kiusianus. The sequence continues at coordinate 157,359 of BQKN01000681.1, read as the reverse complement.
GTATCCCGAGTTCACCAACAGTCGAGGTTAGCCCTGCAATGAACTCGCCGTCAAGATAGCTTCGCTTTCAGTAGACACTCGCCAGCTTTCCCGAAGAAAGTTTGCAGTACTAATCCGCGATCACTCGAACCGGCCTGCAATATGAACTTACCACTATTCGGGGGATTTCGCCTGCAATGTTAAGTCGTCGTCGGCTGTGCAAGCCAAACGCTGAACAACGATGTACTAAAAGGAGGTGCACGTGACGAGAAAAACACAAACTTCATCAAATGCTTCTAGAACAGTACATTTGAACAAAGTTATGATTCTATAATTAAGAAAGCTATAATGTTGCGATCGAGAAGCAAGACATGCACTAGTTTTTCGTTAAAACAATACATTTGAACGAAGTTATGACTTCACGAGTCATGGCATAGTTTCAAAAGTGAGACAAACAAGCAAAATGTCTTAAACACGGGTATAGAATTGAAATCTCAATCAGGCAAACTAAAAGAAGAAATATCTTCCTTGGCCATTGCCACCCTCCTCGCGTGGTCCTCCCGAGCCTTGTCCTCGGCTGCTTTCCTGATTCGTTCCTCAGAGCTCGACCTGGCGGCGGCGTCTTTTTCACGCAAGGCCAGGAGGCGTTGAGTTTCCGCCTCAGCGTTCTTGCCAACCTTGATGACATCAGATCGAAGCCCTTTCAACTTCGCCTCCGCCTATCCCAGTTCGGCTCTCAGGAGAGCTATCGTACGATTGAGGTCAACAACTTGCTCCCCCAACAGGTGCTGTTGACTCACCCAGAAATCGGCGATGGATTCCAAATCGGCGATTTCTTTGGAACGGACCTCCTGTTCCTGAGCTTCCAGACGCCTAATGTAAGCCAAGCAAGACTCCACGTCTGGGCCTTCCCGTAGCATTGCCTCTAGCATTATCATGCGCGACTCCAAACGACGGAGCGCCTGCATACAACGAGTGGCAAGCCGGTTTTTCGCCCGACCGTCGGAAGTCGACCACGCGGTCCAAGAGGGATTACCTGAAACCGTCAAAACTGCCCATGCCAAGATTGACGAGGGAAATCACTTGCCTCACTGCATTCTCGAACGCTTCGACGCGAGCCTGCAGGGGCAAGGAACTGGGAGGAGCGGGCTCTTGACCTGGGGTGAGCATCGCGATAGGTGGAACCTCAAGGCAAGGTTCGGTTCCTGGCTACGGAGCGTGGCCGGGGGCAGGAGAAGTCGCCGGGCTCTCGGGTTCATCATCAGATATCAGAATAGGCTCGGCCCCGTGCTCCTCGGGAAGCGGCGCATCGTCATGGGCTGTGAAGCACGGCGACGGCGTGAAAGGGAGAGTCAGGCGAGAAATACTAATCCATGCTTGAGCGAGGGTTGAGTTAAAGACATACCTTCGGCAGCTGCGGCTTCCGCAACGCCCGAAGAAGACGCCTCCTTCCTCTTCTTCGAAGCAACCCTCTTCACCTTCGGTGCCATCTTGAAGATGCAAGAGAAATTTGGATCTTCCCTGAAAGAGACAACAAGAAAACTTTGGTCTTTTCTTGACGAGGGGGAGGAGTACTAAAATACCCCGACCCTAGACAGTTATCGACGGCTCGATTGGACCCTTCAGGCCCAAACAGTTGAGAGGAAGGCCGAACAATTCGGATCCCTTACGAACGGCCAAGATTCGGCAATTCCGAGGCACGATCTCTAACCGACGGCCTGGATGGGGCGTGAAGGACGAAGAGACCCATCGCACCACAATTAATGCAAGGCGGCGCACCCACGTCTCCGTAACCGACGTGCACGTGGGTGAACACACGACCCGCTAAAAGCGGAGCCTACCCATAACCAAAATCGCGGTTAATGTGACGACCGCGGATTCGCCCTCGGGTAAAATTCGTCTGCAGGCGAAACAAGTTTATAATTGAAATCCGCCAATGAGAGTTTCCCGCGGCCAAACGCCAACGAGTGCA
>BQKN01000681.1:122088-155308 GCA_022839385.1 Asparagus kiusianus | reverse complement strand
ATATATATATATATATATATATATATAGTATGCACACAAGCAATAATGGACAAAAAAAGAGGATAATTTCATTCACGAGAAAGAAGTCCTATTACAACAGAAAATCAAAGGCAAGTTACAAAGCTCTCAGTCGCAGTTCTGCCTCACGAATTCCCTCAGCATGGCGAAGTTCAAGCCTCCTTAGGACCTCTCAACGAAGATCTTCCTCTATGAGCGAGATTAAGTCCTGAATGGTAACTTTGACGTCCTTGAGAGCTCGATCCTTCTCTCCGACGGAATCAGCGACCAATTGCCGACGGGACTCAATACCCTCCAGCTCCTTTGCCACCTAATCACGAGCCCTCTCTTGAATGCCCAAAGAAGCCTGCGTGTTAGCTATAACCTGTTTGAGCCTCTCTACTTCGAAGGAAAGTCGGGAGAGCCGGTTGTCGGCCGCCTGTTGCTCGTGGACCACTCGTTCGTCCTCGACCTTGGCCTACTCCAATTCTGCTGACAGCTTTATCTCCAGTGACATAGTCTCATTTAGGCGGCGATCACGCTCTGCCATAGCCACTCGAACTTTGCGGGAGGCGAGATCAACAAGAGTGGAACTTTCCGTGCGAAGGGCAAGCAGCTGCTGAACAGTACTCTCTACTTCGTTCAGACGTCGGAAGTAGGGTTTCGCCATAGTGGCGCCAAGCCTCTTGAGTAGGAGGTGTGAGTCGTGTTCGAGATCCTCCTTGAATTCCTCGAAGGGACAACTCTCCTCCAAGGCCAACTGGATGCAGTGGGCCAAAGTGTCTTGAAAGTTGACCAAGGCTCGTGTCACCTTCCTCTTTCGCCAGCGTTCCAAGGGGGAGAGAGCGGCGTCCTCAGCCGAAGATGAAGTCACAATGGAGGTACTGGTGGTCATGACCGCGGAAGCAGCGATTGGCGCCGCTAGGGCCGGGACGACTGCTGGTGCCACCAGCGTGGCAGTGGCAGAATCGCAGGTCACCACAGACAAGGAAGTGGCCATTAGCCCGGTGGGGGTCCCCCTTGAGTTAGGGATTCTCGCACTGAACGCTCACCCCTGACCGGTACTCCCTCGAAGGTAGAGGTTCCTCCTTGTTGACCCGAAGGGGGGCGACATTTCCTCCTCGCTCGATAGCGCCTCATGGACTGAGGCGTTGTCATCCGTCTCTGATTCGCCTGAATGACCCTCCCAAGAGGGAGGATCCTCCTTTCCAGTAGCTTCATAAGAAGGGCCAACTGCGAATACAAAAGGGAAGATTGACAAACGCCCCTTCGGCTTAGACGGATCCACAACACTAAAACTCACACTTACCTGGACCCCCTGGTTCTCCTCTGTCTCCACTCCCCTCCTCCTCGTCAGAAGGAATGGGGATCGCTTTCTCGACTGCACCTGCACGGATTCAATATGAACAGTCAGAGAATACGAACCCAACTTCGTATACAAGAATACCGTGCCGGAAAATTACCTCTGGGCGCGGGTGCAGGAGTCGTTGAGACCCCCGCCTGTGGCCCCACGTCAGATGAAGGAAGGGTGTCCTTCGAAGTCATCGAAGCCGCCCGTGATACGGCAGAAGGGGTAGGTTGAGCAGCTCCCGCCCCAGGAACGGTATCATCCTGACTATCCGCCGTTCTGGTGGTCCCCACAGTCTCTTCGCTACGGTCCTTCTTAGCCGCTTCCGCTCTGGAACCCTCCGCCGCTTCTCGCTGCCGTTTTGTGAGCAACGAACTGGTTGGAGACAACAGGGGCATCCCCATCCGCCCAGCGTTCGTGCTCCGGGCTTGCTCTAGACGTTCAGCCGCTCGGGTCAACTCGACAGGCTCCCTACGCTCACCTTGGGGATCTGAGGGAAGACTAGGAGAAGGAGCTCGCGTCTCTGGCACCTCAGATTCGTCTGGACCCATGTCGCCGCCCTCGGTGTCTTCAACCGGGTCCTCGAACAACCACTCCTTAACGGTCTGGCGGCCTCTCCGTCTCGAAGTACGTTGAGGCCTCCTAGGAATGCGCCCCTACTCCGCCAAGCACGAGCCACCAAACCAAAAGCCTTCGGGATCAGCACTGGCACCCCGATACCACCTGCAGTACAGAAGAGTGTGATGCAAATCATGATCCTTCGCAGGTAGTTCAAAGCGGGCATGGGTACCGCCAGCGTGAGTCCAGAACCACCCCCGAGCTCCGTCCACCAACCCCCCTTCGAAGTGCAGATAAGGATTGGCGTTGCCCACGTACAATTGGTCATACCCAAGCTGGCGAGCAAACCTGTAAGGGACATACGGCTCAAGATAACACACGGAACCCGTTCGTAAGATGTGATACCCCAGCCGGATGTTCACCAACCAGCGGAAGGCGCCGCGCGAAAGAACCGTGTGATGATCCTCCGTCGGCACATCTCTGAGGGACTCCCCGTATCTTCCTCCGCTGAAATAGGGAAAGAAATGGTGGAAATTGTAGTGGACGAAGTGGGAGAGCGTCTTTGTAGGCGTATAAAATTGCCTATAGGTCCCACAACACAGCTCGACATGGTGATTCGACAAATCAACGAACCATCGAGTGACGAAGCGACGAGGTCAACAAATTGCACGCAAACAATGTCAATCGTGTGCAGAATCAATCCAACGGTTCGAGGAGTCAACGAGTCATCTAAACAAGAGCGAACTCGGATGAACCACGATCGAATCAAGATCGGTTTCGGACTCGAACTCAGAAGCGGATTAACTGCCATATTTGGAATCAAGTCAACAAGTCGATTCCAGACCAAGTCAACCACAAACCGAATCAAAGTCCAAATCAACAACGAATCGGAACCCGAACGACGAAACCCGAACGACGGACGAAATGGACAACACCCGGGGAACTCGGCCGAAACCGAGCCACCCTAAGGTGGCTCGGCCCAAGCCGAGCCACCCTGAGGTGGCTCGGTGGCCGAGCCACCCATGGGTGGCTCGGCCATGGCCGAGCCACCCAGGGGTGGCTAGGCACAGAACTGTGCAAATGCACAGTTTTGAGTGCCTATAAATAGGCCTTGTGCTCATTTGGTTCAAAGGTTGGATTTTGGAGGAGGCGAAGCCCTGCTGGATTGAAGACTCAGATCTAAAAAAGATCTCAACTTTGAAGGCTTGAAGGCTTGGACTTCCAGATCCGGTGCTCGGCGATCGTCAACGCCAAATAAGGTAGGAGTTCGAGAGAATCGGATCTGAGATCTACACGATCACACTCCGGATCTAAGCTTGGTTCTTAGATCCCGAGCATCGAGCGGTTGTTTCCTTGGTGAAACAATCCCTCCCGGCTATTATTCCCTTGGTGGAATAGTACCCGTCATATCGTGTAGATCCGACCGGATCGAGATCACGCGGTGGTCCACGGATTAACCCCGGCGCAGGCAAAGAACCCACAAAGCGAGTGACCGCAAAACAGGAGCTCGCGATTCGTTCGACAAAGAAGGAAACAAGTTGTAATTTTTCTTTATTTGTATTTTGATTTTCATTGTAACCGGCTCTTATAAAAAGACCGGATCTTTGTAATTCGATAAACGATTATTAAAGTGTACAATGATATCAACAATGAAGAAAGCAACGAATTTTCCCGCGAACAGTCTTCCGCGCGTCAGGAATGTCCTTACACTTCCAAGATCACCTCTCCAAGCGCTCAACGAACGGAACAAACTTATCTCCTTGAAGAACCGTAGGGACGCTCATCAAACATTCACAATGGCAGACAAACCATGCCATCAAATAAGTATATGGCAACCCCACCCTAGGATTAGGGGTCCTGATAATCTCTCCTGCCCCCTCATCGATAGCTGATACGCGGCAAAATTGGGCCGTCAGGGTGCGGAGCCCCCAGTGAATGCACGCTGTCGTCGCCGACACCAAGGCGTAGGACTTCCCGTAGGCCAAGCAAACTGCGGGATACACGACCTCCACGGGAAGCGCCTCAAAAGAGTGAGTGGGGACTACGCACCTCTTCAGCCATAACATGAGGTACCCCGCGACCAGAGCCTTCCCAGATATGGGGGACTTCGCCTGATGATGGAATGAGTGGAGGACCGTACCAGATTTAAATCTGCCCTCGCCACGATCGAGAGTCATGGTGCTGCCCTCTTCAGCTGTTCTCGCCTCCACTTCAAACTGGTCGCACTTGCCTAGCGGGAGAGCTGGCTTCCCCTTAACATCGTTCCCTGGGAACAGATAATCAGCCCAATTCTTGTGACTGATACCCGGAGTCCTCTTCTTCTTCCCCTTATGATCCGACGCCCCTAGGGTACTGAGGCAGATGTGGTAGTAGCAGAGTAAATCCCACAAAGTTTCAACCGCTAAGGGGGAATGGATCGAGAGCTGATCAATCTCATCTTGGTCTGGGACGTACTCCTCATAGGGAAAGTCTCCCAGAGGCAGCCCTGATACGTCATACATCTCGTGAGGGGTAATGCTGAGCTCGCCGTTGGGGGTGAAGAACGTGTCGCTCTCTGCATAGTACAGTTCCAGGATGCCGTGGAACTAGGAAGCATTGATCCGCAAACCATGCCGAGTGGCATGAATGGCTGTATACAGCTCTGAATTCTTGAGGTCAGAATTCTTGGTCAGGACATAATCGGTGATCTTGGACCACCAAGTGTCGCTACCAGGCGCCGAGTATACCCACCCTGCTGCTCTGAAATCTTTTAGGGGAAATCTCCCACCGATGCAGAAAAAGCGATGGCGAAAGGTCTCCGCTACCACCGTAGTCTCCCCTGCCGGCGGCTCATTGGACAGCAGGCCAGGGCACAAACCCGTCACGCGCTTATAGGAACTCTCCACCCCATACCCAGCCGAAGAGCCCGTAAAAACGCCGCAGGTGACACCGTCCTGAGTTGGAGTCAAGTCCCAGTTCATCATGCGGGGGACCGCAAGAGACCGCAGCTCGACGATCGAAAACCCCTCGGCATACTGGGGAGGTAATAGTGAGTCCCTTCCACCATGCGGAGCCACCTGCTCTCTTTAAGCAGCAGGACGAAAGGATCAGTCGCTGCATCGCCGAACAAAAACTGAGGCTTTGGCAGCTCCACCCTGGCATCATCTGTCAGCACCGCATCGGTCGTCAGCTCGCGTAGCGTCAAGTGATACCCGTCCGAGACCCTCTTTATCAAGCCATGAGGCTTATCAACAATGAATACGGGTACCGGAGCCAGAGAGGCAAACCGAGAGGGTGTCGTATGACCTGCACCCCCGACGTGGCCAACGGCCACACCCTCCGGAAAAGCCTCATCAGAAAAAGTCGCTACGAAAAGGAAAAAAAAGGGTCAGTCAAGACAAAATCTGCTGTAAGAACGAAGTCGCCCATCGAACAGGTATGGGCGAATTCGCTTGTTGAAAGGGGAAACCTGTTTCAAACAAGGTCTATCCGTACAGACAGTACCCCCCCTCTTCCCGCTAAAGATTGAGTTCGCCTGAGGAGACAGAAGTCACCCTCTGAAGACAAATAGGGCTAACTTAGCCCCAAATCGGGGAGACTACCAAGGGACGGCAGAATTTTAGGAGGATGAGCGACACTCATTCCCCCAAACCCAACACCAGGAGGGTCTCGCGACTTACCTGAATGCAACTCCGGCATGCGGAGGGGCGCACCGGCGGAGATACGGTCGGAAAAGCGTCCGGGCCCTTTTCCCTTTGCAATACACTTCTTGGATCGTGGCGCCATTGAAGGGTGGAGCAGGACTCTACCTCTTTGAAAAAGTTTTCGAGATTCTTGAACACGGCAGCTCTCGAGGGGAGAAGATGGCTCGTTTAAAAGACCTAGCTTCCCACGTGGCCACGACCACCCCTGAAAGGCGAAACCCCCACAAACGGGAGACGTGGCCACGATCGAGATCAACGGCCCAGATCGCCCCCAGTATAGCGAAAGAACTGTCAAAATAGGAAACGGGCCGACCGCGACTCGAGACCCGAACCGGAATCAACGGTTATATCTGGCGGTTGAATTCGAAAACCACGGCCACGATCCGAACGAGGCACACGAAGCCGACGTCAGGGTGTCAAGTCGTGACGAAAACGACCTGACAGAACTACGCCGCCCTAGCTGGGAGGGCACGGGGCCCCACCAATGGACACATAGCCAACTCACTTTGAACCTATTTTCGACCCAAAAGAAAGGTCTCAGCGGCGAAGATCTTGATAAAATCTACCAGTCGGACGAAATTTCGCCATCGAAGCTTAAACTTCGCCCGCATAGTGCACCCGCCTTTGGGAAATAAACGACTTGCCCAAAATCTCAAACCAACAAGGTGACCTCATTCAAACCCGCGCCCCGGGAGGCTAAGGGTCAGAGTAGAAATCTTAGCACGAAGCCTAAGAGAAACTACTCGACAACTCATCATACTGAGGGGAATAGTATGACTAGCCCGATTCAAACGGTAAACGGTAAAGGCAGATCAAATCCGTTGATAGCTGAGGATTTGCTAAAAATCCTAAGGCACTTGGTCCACCCAAAACTTCTTTATTCAAAGTGTTCCAGACCACACGTAAGCCGGTTTTGGTCTGAAAACTTTGAAGGGGGTCTTGTAGACGGTAAAAATTACCGCGACGGACTAACAAACGAATTTGCCCGCAAGTCAAGGCCATCCTCTTAGATGAAGAATGGAGGGTAGCCGTGAAACGGGTTCGATGGTAGACCTGGGCTCTCACACGCCAAGTCACATGGGAGCGAATCCGCCCTCATGAGCCAGATCCGACCGCAGAGGCCCAAAGCCGCCCTATGAGCCAGATCCACTCGCAGGGGGCCCAAATCCGCCCTATAAACCAAATCCGCCCGCAAGGTTCCAAATCCGCCCTATGAGCCAACTCCGCTTGAAGAGGGCCAAGCCCACCTACACGAGTCGAAAGCCAGGTTTCCAGGGGCACGCCTCCCCTACTCCCCGCGATGTGAAGAGAAAGAGCACAGTGCTCCAGACTCGTTAGACGGCCGTCCGCAATTCAAGCAAACAAGACAGGCGCCGGACCGGCCTGCATACTCATAAATGCGGGTCACCTCACCCATCAGAGCCGAAGCCGTCGGCATGCAGCAAGCTTCCCAAACCCACTCGGGTACGAAACATCCGTTCTCCTGCTCCTATTGAGGCATGGGGAGAAGGCACAGTGTCCCAGGACCGTCAAGCGGTCGCCCGATGGCTCAGGATGTAAGTGAGCGGACAGGCATCAGAGCGACCTGCACCCTCATAAATGCGACTTACCTCACTCGTCCAAACCGAGAGCAAGAGTCGCCGGTGCTCGATGGGCTGGCCAAATCCACTCAAGTATCTGGCAGCCGCTGTCACAGATACGAGGAGGGGCTTTCCCACTCCTACGCGATGTGATGTAACATACGGTTCCCCGAATGACCGTTTGTAGTACAGAGGGATAGTAGGATGTCTTTGAACAGTGTATGGTCACATCCCATAATTCAAGGAGTAGCCAGACTGTCTCTCCCCCATTTAAAAGGCTTCCTTCAGCAACCTGAAGGAGAGATCGGATCGGCTAAGAGATCGATAGAACGATTGATCAAAGGAGAAGGCTTCTTGCATATCCTTGCATTACAGTGCTATCTCCGAGCTCCGAGCCCCGATCGCCGGCAAGCCAGGGGATCCGAACTCGATCAACCTGAGCTTCTACTGAGTACTGAAGCTCTCTCTCTCCAGCAACCTCGGTCGAACCGTCCAAGGGAAGCAGACTCGGCACGAGCACCGAGCGAAGCATCCTGTAGCTACCTTAAAGTCCTCACGATTAAACAAAGAGGGCCTTCCCTCTGCTTCTGTTGTAATTCAGACTGATTTAGTTTGTAATAAGTTTTCTTATAAATACAAACAAAATCCCCTATTTTCGGGAAAATCAGAAATTTACACCTACAGTCACCCCCGCGTTTCAAACTTTAAATGCGAGGATCACCCCCTCATTTCAAACTTTAAACACGGGGTTCACCCCTGCATTCAAACTTTAAATGCGAGGCTTACCTCCGCGTTTCAAAGATCAAACGCGAGGCTCACCTCCGCGTTTCAAAGAAACAAAACGTGAGGGTTAACCCCTGTGTTTCAGAAGCAGAACCATGGCGCTCACTCTCACATGATCTTGCATGGCAAATTCCATAAAACAAGTTCATGATGCCTCTAAAACGGATGTAGTGAACAACTCCTTTATGATAAGGAATCAACAGTACCAAGATCAAAACCAAGATCCAAAGTATTTCAAAAATTCATTCCTGTCAACCGCGAACTTTTAAAAACTTTGGAGGTGGTTCTATACACTGTTTAAAAATTATTATAGATAGCTGATCCTCACAAAGCACTAATGATGAAAGTTACGGCCTGACGACTTTCACAACAGTAGACAAATGTTATAATCTGACAACTTTCACGACAACCAATGAAATTTCTAATCTGATGACTTTCACGACAACATACGAGAGTTACAAATTAACGACTCTCACATTCCAAAGAGCCAGATGCAAGGATTACAAAAATGACGATCCTTGTAACATTTGAAAAAGAGATTATAATTAATGATCTCTTCAAAGCAAAATGCAAGGGTCCACCCTCACATTTCAACTCTGAAACACGGAGGTCCACCCCTGCGTTTCAATGCTAAAATACGGAGGTCACCCCCACGTTCTAATTCTAAAACGCGAAGGTCCACCCCTATGTTCCAATGTTAAAACGTGGAGGCCACCCCCGCGTTCCAAGTCTAAAACATAGAGGTCACCCTCGCGTCTCACAAAACTAAACGCGGGGCTGGTTCCCAAATGCAAACCTCGTGTTTGACTTGTTCAAACACGACTTAAACGGTTTCAAAACCATTTTGCACGTAATGAGACCATTAAGCCCCTATTATGGAGTGATTTAAGGGGTTAGTTACACCCATTAAACCCTATAAATAGCTAAGAATTCAGCTAAAACCGGATCTTTTTTATCATAAGGCTTTTCTGAAGGCTTTTATTAGAGTTTTGGAGCATTTTGCCTCAGCTTTTGAGCCATTTTGGTTGAGGAACTCTAAGATTGGCTGTTTAGCCTATTTCAATTAAAAAGGATTAAATATCCTTTCTAAAATTAACTCTTTTGCAGAGTTCTTAAATTCGTTTAGAGTTCTAAACTTGCCTTGCAAGTTCTTCCCGACGTTAAGTCAAGAGGAATAAACAATGTTCCACGAAGTTAAGTGCTTGGATCGTCAATGAGATTCAAGATTCAAGCTTTCATCTCTACCGAGAAGAACCCAATTTTAAACAAAGGGAATGATATCCATCGATTCCTTCTGTCGTTTGTAAATCGGGAAACCGATCAAGAATATTGTAATTTCTTTTTCTAAGTTAGAGAGGGATTGCAAAGGGAGATTGTATTCATTCTTTTTCTAAGTCAGTTAGGGAGATTAATACAAATTTATTTCTCAATTTTCTTCTTATTTTTCCCACAAATATATATATATATATATATATATATATTTATGTGTGTGTGTATGTACGTGTGTGTAGTTTGGTTACAATACACCTAGGGTGTAACTAAGATTGTTACACACACCCCTCTCCACCATTAGATCTTATTGATTGATTATTTTCAAATATTTTGTATTATAATTGATACAAATTATAGTAAAAAGATTATAATGAAACAAAAAATATATATTTCCTGGGGTTATTTTCTTTGTGCTGATGGTGCGTTGATCTTGTACTCCGCTGACGGTCTGACTAAGATAATGGGTCTTTTGCTGATTGGTGATTTTCTGACTTGGTTGCATAGAAGATATCCTAGTCTTCTTTTAGAACCGAAATAAAAGAAATCCGCGTGTGTCTCTCTGATGATCAACCTCTCGAATGAACAATCACTTTATCTTTTAAAGACTAAAAAAGAGAGTTAATAGACTTTAATCATGAATTAAGTGGCCATTAAAGTAGGAGATAGTAGGGAAGCGGTTATCCCCTTGATAATACCCATTAAACGATAGATTTGGTGAAGTTTGCTTATTAATTAGTTGGTTAAGAAGCTCGTTAAAAGTGTTTGGGTGAGGATCACTTGGACGTAGATGGGCCATTGCTTCTGATTCGTGGGTGATATGGCCCACGTGGGTAATTACGGGTGAAGTTCACTGATTCCATTGGTTGGCGAACTTCGTTGGTAAAATTCATCAATAGGCGAGCTTCGCTTATGAGATCGAATTTAGCACAAAATTCGATTCATGAGTTGTCCGACTCAATGATGATTTTCGACTCGACCTTGAAATCCAAATTAGGACTCGACCTCACTTTAACTTGTTATGGGCTCAATTTTGGGCCCGTTTGAAGTGTTTAGCCTATTGGCGTTTACTTCTTAGATCCAAGCTGAACATTAACCTAGATAAAATGCATTTTAGCTATCTACAATACCCCTTAAAGTTTTTTAAGATTCTACATTTGACTTGTAACAGGGATTGAAATACTTTGGGTGATTAGCTAGAGGTATACTATTGAATGTAGCTCAAGTCATCTTGTTTAGGTTAAAAATTATCTTTAAGCAATTCGGTTGCCAGAGGTGTATGTTGAAAGTGGCCTCCTTTGTTGTAGACTTGCATTGAAGGCTCAATGGTGCTTGTACTCGTCCAACTTTGTGTTTAGAACGAAGTTCACTTGATCTACTATCACGGTGAAGTTGAGAAATCAACGAAGTTCAACTAATTCTAGGTATCAGTGAGATTCGCTTTACTCTGCGCTACGTGGGTGAAGTTCATCAATTACTGACATTTGCTGTCTAACGATGGTTGTTGAGATTACGCCTTTGGATTTGTGTCATGATCTGCGACTAAGATCTTTTGATTGAATATTCACGAGATCCGCTATAGATTTGATTGAGTTTTAGGCTAAGATTTAGCCTGTTTTTCTGGTCTAATCAAATCTTAAAAGATGTGATTTTCTTAGAAGCTTGAATTTGGAGAAGGCTATAAATAGCATTGTTTATTATCTTCATCTTCTTTTTCTCCATATCTAATTCTCCATCGCTTAGATCGGAGATGCTTCTCAATAGAGAAGCTGAGATATCACGGTTCCAACAGGACCTTGCCTAAGTAGGGGCAATTAAGCGATGAACTTCGCATACTCTATCGGCTAGTAGACTTGCTATCGACTGAGAAGGCCAAGCTTGAATAGATTGTTGAAAATTAGTCGGTGTCTTGGGGTAAGGTGAATCACGATAGAGGTGCGCGGAGCTTCAAGTGCTATGCTCTACATAAGACTGTTCAACAACTGAAATGGCAGTTGAAGAAGGATCATTGTGTTAGGTCCCTTGTTTTGATGATGATTTACAATACCATTATTAGTGCTAATTGCTTGTTGGGTGATATTGTGCAGATTACTTTTTGTCAATTAATATAGTGCCACTATTGGAAGATGGATAGAACTTGCACCGTAATGATGATATCCAAGGAAGTGAAGACAAGTTGATGAAAAAGCCTTTAAGAGCAACATATACAAGAGGAGATTCATCAACAAATTTGCAAATATTGAGCCTCAAGAGTTGTATTCATATGTGAGTGATATTTGTATCTTTTTCTTTCTCTCTAGATCATAATGTAGGCAAGAAACAAAGTAGATAACATTTGAAGCAATTAGGGGTTCGCACACACCTACTTCTAAAATCTTATTTTTGACCAAATTTGGAAAAAATGATAAGCTTTTACATTTGGTAAATGATATTTTAAAATTCTTTTTCTAACATGTTTATATTCATGATTATAAACATTTTCTAAAGTTTTATATTTTTTGGAATTCATTTGGTATTTTTAAAAGGGGTTTAAAATTCATTTTCACTGTTCAAATATTCCCTATGCACGTTATCAATCGACTGATGAGGATCATCAGTCGACCGAAGGAACGCGCTAGAAAAACAGAAAAGTTTTTGCTCAGTTGAATGATGGTTCAGTCGACTGATAAACCATCAGTCGACCGAAGCAGTTCATCAGTCGACTAATGAGTTCATTAGTCGACCAATAAAGTTTGAGCTGCCACCAACGGTCAGTTCATCAGTCGACTAAATAGTACCATTAGTCAACTGATGACACTGTAACGGCTAGTTTCTGAGTTTTCAGATTTTGTAGGATTTTGGGATTTGTTTTGGATTTGGGGTATTGTTTTGGCTTACTATATATATCCTACACCTCTCTTCCCCTTTGTATTAAGCAAGCAAAGAAATATAAGAGTTTACTTGTGTTTTGTTTTTTGAGCTCAAACTTTCATCTCAATTCTCAAGTTTTCAGTTTTTAGTTTTTAATTTTGATCTTTCACTTCACATCCCATACACCCCTATGCTTCATCTGATTATCTCCTAAATCCTTGCCATAGGATTGTTGTGAGGAGAGTTTATTCATTCACCTTGTACTGTGTGGAGTGCTTGATCTCGAGGAGATCGTTGTATGGATTGTAAGATCTCACGAGGAGATTGTTGTGAAGAAGTTCCGACTTTTAAACCGGGTGTGATTAGTGGATTACCATTAAGAGAGGTGGTCGGGGATGTAGGTCGTGAGGACCGAACCTCGTGAACACATTGCCGTGCGAATTTGGATAACTATTCTCTAACTCTCTCTCTCTTATTTATTGCCATAGTTTAAATTTGTGTCTTGTGTTTGATTGAATTTTGTTAATTACACATTTAATGTTTGATTACCCTATTCACCCCTCTCTAGAGTAATTTCATTTGGTATCAGAGCGAGGTCTCTACATTTAATTAAGTCTAACCACCTTAGAGTAAAGATCCAAATGGATTCAAACATGAATGTGCATATACTTGAAGGTCAATCAACTACTAGACCCCATTTATTTACTGGCAATAATTTCACCAATTGGAAAACTAGGATGAGAATTTATTTACGATGCATTGATCTTGACATCCTAGAGATAGTAGAGAAGAAATATGTTGAAAAACCTAGCAAAGACATGACCGAGAATGAAAGGCATTTGGCTAACCTTAATGTTAAAGCCATGAACACCTTGATTTGTGGACTCACTCCAAATGAGTATAATAAAGTCTTCACATGTGCAACCACACATGAAATTTGGGAGAAACTATATATCACTCATGAAGGAACTCCTCAACAAGTCCAAAATTAGTAGCCTCATGTATGAATATGAGTTATTTAAAATGCTTCCAAATGAGTCAATTGATGTCATGTTTTGTTGATTCACTAATATTGTTAATGAATTACATGGCCTTGACAAGGTGTTGGAGAACCAAGAGGATAACTACAAAATCCTTTACTCTTTAACGCCGGCATGGGAGCATAAAGTTATAGCTATTGAGGAAGCCAATGATCTTATGACGCTTACACTTGATGGCCTCATTGACAAGCTCAAAGTTCACGAGAAGAAGATCAAGGAGAATGAGGAAGAACCCCAACGAACAAATGAAGAGCCTTCTTAAAAGATGAAGATTATTACGCTCAAAAGAGCAATTGATAATGACTCCTCATCCTCGGATAGTGATATTGATGTATCTAGAGAACTGACTCACCTCTCTAGAAGAATATCAAGATTGATAAAAATGAATAAAAACTTTAAGAATCGTTCTAACAAATTCTCATCTCGTGTAGGTAAATGCTTCGAGTGTAATGAACCGGGATATATAATAAAGGATTGTCCCAAGATAAAAGAAAAATACATGAAGTATAAGAAGAAGAAGGCGATGTATGCGCGATGGGAGGAATCCGAACCAAGTGATTCAGATAGTGATGAAGGAGCTACCAAGATTGCCCTTCATGATCCAAACATATGCTTCATGGCTCATGAAGATGAGGTACAATCCGATACCGATGATGAATTATTTTACATGCAATGTGAGCTAGGAACCACTCTAGAAGAACTAAATCTTGAATTTAAGAAATCAAGAAAAGAACATTCTTCTTTTAAGAAGTTGCATAGCTCATGTGACTCAAAATTTGAGTAACTACAATCCTCACTAAATGATGCCATTGCCTTAAAAGATAAGATAATTAGGGATCTTGATTTTAAAAATAAACAATTAAGGTCTCAAATTGCAAAATTAAAAAATAAAATGAGAACCAGTCATGCTTCAACTAGTCATAATCATCATCAATTTAGAAGAACATTGTATCATAGATCTCATGCCTCCACCTACAATAAAGATTTCATTTGCACATATTGCATGATATATGGTCATACTTCCACACATTGTAGGATTAAAGATAATATTTATTATTATAGGTAAATATGGGTACTTAAGGGTACCAAGAGTACTAACATCCAAGGACTCAAGATTTGGGTACCTAAAGCTTCTACCATTTTTTACATGTAGGGAACGTCTCACATAAGACATAGAGGGATGTGGTACCTTGATAGTCACTTCTCTCATCACATGACGGGCAATAAGGATTTATTTGCAACCCTATCAAAGATAGAAAGAGGCAATGTCTCCTTTGGCGGTAGTGAGAAAGGTAAAATTGTAGGTATTGGTTTTATTAGTAAGAAACCTTCTCCCATTATTGAAGATATTTATTTAGTAAAAGGACTTAATCGTAATCTTCTTAGCATTAGCTAACTTTATAACAAAGGTTATGATATTGTTTTTAAACCGGATAAATGCATTGTTAGTCTTAATGACAAAACTATTTTTGTTTCTCTTAGAAAAGCTAATGTGTATATTTTTTTAGATGAATGAGCTTATAGATTAAGATGTGAAATGCCTTGTCGCGGTAGATGGGGATCCTTGGATTTGGTATAAAAGACTTGGACATGCTCACATAAGATTAGTTTCCAAGCTATCAAAGAAGAACTTGGTAAGAGGACTACCAAGCCTAACCTTTGTTAAAGATTCTCAATGTGAGGAGTGTGCCAAAGGTAAACAATTCAAAAACTCTTTTAAATCCATAAATGAGGTATCCACCATTATACCCTTACAACTACTTCATCTTGATCTTTTTGGTCCTATGCGTGTTGCCTCACTAGGAGGTAAACACTATATGTTTGTTATAGTTGATGATTTTTCACGTTTCACTTAGGTTATTTTTCTTACAAATAAAGATGAATGTGTTGAAGAATTTTCCCTTTTTGTAAAAAGAGTTGAAAATAAAAAGGATTTGAAAGTTGTAAAAATTCAAAATGATCATGATGGTGAATTTCAAAATAAAATTTTTAGTGATTTTTATGACCATCATGGTATTACACATACGTTTTCTGCTCTAAGAACACCATAACAAAATGGTGTTGTTGAACGAAAAAATCGTACCATACAAGAGATGTCATGTACTATGATTAATGTTTTTAATTTGCCAAAATATTTTTAGACGGAAGCCGTCAACACGGCTTGTTATATTTTAAATCGTGTTTCAATTAGACATATTTTCAAGAAAATACCTTATGAACTTTATTTTGGCAAAACTCCAAATATTAGCTACTTCTGGATTTTTGATTGCAAATGTTTTATTTTGAACATAAAAGATCACCATGACAAATTTGATTCAAAGATAGATGTAGGAATATTTTTGGGATATGCATCAAGGAGTAAGGCTTATAGAGTTTTCAACAAAAGAATATTCGTTGTTGAAGAATCTATAAATGTTACCTTTGATGAAACTAATATTGGTTTACAAGATTATGTGCTTAGTAGGGATGATGATGACATTGAAGGTGGAATAGAACTATTGCAAATAAATGATACCCCCTCAACGGTTGCATCAAAGGATGGGGAAGGAGAGCATGAACTAAATCAAGAAGAATTCCCCAAAGTATGGAAGTTTACACCAGATCATCCCAAGGAGCAAATCATTGGAAGCCCATCTAAAGGCATCATGACTCGTTCAAGGGCTATGAGCGAGTGTGGTAACATTGCTTTCTTATCCCAAGTTGAACCTAAACGTATTGATGATGCTTTACATGATGAATTTTGGGTTTTAGCCATGCATGAAGAATTAGACAATTTTCAAAGAAATAATATTTGGGAACTTATTTCTAGACCAAAAGATTTTTATATTATTGAAACAAAATGGTTTTTTAGAAATAAACTTGATGAATTTGGCATAGTGACTAGAAATAAAGCTCGTTTAGCCGTTTAAGGATACAATCAAGTGGAGGGCATTGATTATGATGAAACTTTTATACTGGTTGTAAGAATGGAGTAAATTAGAATGTTTTTAGCCTTTGCTAGTTTTAAAAATTTTAAATTATTTTAAATGTATGTGAAAAGTACATTTTAAATGGTTTTATTGAAGAAGAGGTGTATGTTGAGCAACCCCCCGGTTTTATTAATCCATTATTTCCTAATCATGTTTATCGGGTACAAAAAGCATTGTATGCATTGAAACAAGCTCCAAGAGCTTGGTATGCTCGTCTCTCTAGTTTTCTTATTAAGCATGGTTTTTCAAAAGAAAAAATTGATAACACTTTATTTGTTAGAAAAGAAACAATGCTTTTATTTTGGTTCAAATATATGTTGATGATATCATTTTTGGTGCTACTAATAAAACTCTTTGCAAGGAATTTTTAAAAGTTATGCAAGAGCAATTTGAGATGAGTATGATGGGAGAGCTTACATTCTTTTTTGGTCTCCAAGTCAAACAAAGGGAGGATAAAATCTTCGTGTCTCAAATCAAATATGCTAAAGAGTTGGTGAAGAAATTTGGAATGTCAAACTCAAAGCATGCACCAACTCCTATGAGCACCTCCATCAAATTGGATAAGGACAAAAGTGGCGAGAAAGTAGATAAAAAACTTTATCGAGGTATGATTAGTAGTTTACTTTATCTCACCGCTACTAGATCGGATATTATATTTAGTGTTTGTGCATATGCACACTTTCAAGCTTCTCCTAGAAAATCTCACTTAATTACAGTTAAAAGAATTATTAAGTATATAAATGGTACTATTAAACTTGGTTTGTTTTATCCAAAGAATACAAATTTTGATCTTTATGGTTATTGTGATACTAATTTTTACGGATGTAAAGTAGACTGTAAGAGTACTAGTGGCATATGTCATTTCTTAGGCAATTCACTTATTTCTTGGTCTTCCAAGAAATAAAATTATGTTGCCTTATCCACTACGGAAGTGGAATACATTACCGCCGGCTTATGTTGTGCACAATTATTATGGATAAAACAAAATTTTGTTGACTTTGATTTGCATTTTCATGATACAAAGATATTTTGTGATAATACTAGTGCTATAAATATTTCAAAAAAAATTATTTTACATTCTAGAACCAAGCACATAGATGTACTCCACCATTTCTTACGTGATCATATAGAGAGGAAAGATGTATCCCTTGTTTATATTGATACTAAATCACAATTAGCGAACACCTTTACCAAACCTCTTAGTGAAGAAGATTTTTATCGTATAAGAAATGAATTAGGCATGTGCATCATTTGATTGTTTATTTTGATGATTTTTTCTTGCTCTTGTTTTTTGGTTTAACATTTTCATATCTTAATACTTTATTATTCGCACTCATTGTCATAACATGTTTGAATGCACAAGGATACTTAGAGAAGTGATTAGGAGAGACCGAGGTCAATTCCAAGAGCAGTGACGTTGGTTGTAAATCCTAGGGAGAGGTAGTAATTCCTAACACTTGAGAAATATGACACGGTAGGCCAACACTTAGTGAAGTATCTTGTGGGTTTTATAACATGTATATCATTTTTATTACCCCATTTTGATGTTGACAAAGAGGGAGAAAAATTTCCAATCATTTGTGCATATAGATAGGGGGAAAAACTATTTATAAGTACTAATTTTATTTATGCTCTTGTATAATGGTGGTTTGTCATCATCAAAAAGGGAGAAATTATTAGGTCTCTTGTTTTGATGATGATTTACAAATATCATTATTAGTGCTAATTGCTTATTGAGTGATATTGTGCAGATTACTTTTTATCAAGTAATATAGTGTCACTATTGGAGGATGGATCGAACTTACGCCGTAACGATGATATCCAAGGAGGTGTAGGCAAGTTGATGAAGAAAAGCCTTTAAGAGCAACATATACAAGAGGAGCTTCATCAAAAAAATTACAAATATCGAGCCTCAAGAGTTGTATTCATATGGGAGCAATATTTTTATCTTTTACTTTCTCTATAGATCATAATGTAGGCAAGAAAAAAAGTAGATAACATTTGAAGCATTTGGGATTCATACACACATACTTTTAAAATCTTATTTTTGACCAAATTTGAAGAAAAAAATGATAAGCTTTTATATTTGGGAAATGATATTTTAAAAATTCTTTTTCTAACATGTTTATATTCATGATTATAAATATTTTCCAAAGTTTTATATTTTTTGGAATCTATTTGGTATTTTTAAAAGGGGTTTAAATTATTTTCACTGTTCAAATATTCTCTGTGCACGTTATCAGTCGCCTGCTGAGGATCATCAGTCGACCGAAGAAACGCGTTGGAAAAGCAAAAAAGTTTCTACTCAGTCGACTGATGAACTATTAGTTGACCGAAGAAGTTCATCAGTCAACTGATGAGTTTATTAGTCGACCGATAAAGTTTGAGTTGCCATCAATGGTCAGCTCATTAGTCGACTGAATAGTACCATCAGTCGACTGATGGCATTGTAAGGGCTAATTTCTGAGTTTTTAGATTTTGTGGGGTTGGGATTTGTTTTGGATTTGGGGTGTTGTTTTGTCTTCCTATATATATCCTACACCTCTCTTCCCCTCTATATTAAGCAAGCAAATAAATATAAGAAATTACTTGTGTTTTGTTTTTTTTAGCTCAAAATTTCATCTCAATTCTCAAGTTTATAGTTTTCAGTTTTGATCTTTCACTTCACATCCCATACACCCCTGTGCTTCATCTGATTATCTCCTAAATCCTTGCCATAGGATTGTTGTGAGAGAGTTTATTTCATTCACCTTGTATTGTGTGGAGTGCTTAATCTCGAGGAGATCGTTGTGTGGATTGTAAGATCTCACGAGGAGATCGTTGTGAAGAAGTTTTGGCTTTTAAACCGGGTGTGATTAGTGGATTACCATCGGGAGAGGTGGTCGGGGATTAGGTCGTGTGGACCGAACCTCGTGAACATATCGCAGTGCCAATTTGGATAACTATTCTCTAACTCTCTTTCTTATTTATTGCTATAGTTTAAATTTATGTCTTGTGTTTGATTGAATTTTATTAATTACACATTTATTGTTTGATTACCCTATTCACCCCCTCTAGGGTAATTTCACATTGGAGCTCCACAAGTAATGACTTCGATAGTAACTAGGTTTCACCAATGCGAACCTAGATCGTATTAGATGTCGCATGGATGTCCAAGGCCCGAAGTCATATTTTGTTTGCAAGAAGTGCTTCCTTCTTCTTGACATGTTCTAGTTTGGAACAACGGCACACTTTTTGATCAATAACTCTTTCTCATTTCCTGGCATAGAGCCTAGAGAGGAGCTGTTTTTTTTTTTTTTTTGCATAGGAAAAAACTTAGCTCCCCAAGTTTTATGAGATCAGAGGAATATGGGTTATAGCTTGGTGTACCTCGTGTATGTTCTTTAGCTTTCACATTACCCATAGTTAGGAGTATAGGGCAGTAGCAAATAACAACAAATACACATCTTTGGGTACTGGAGTCTTCGATTAATAAAAATGAACCTTTTTTCTGAAATTGTCCATCTTTGTATGTTTGATCTGTATGAACTCTACTTCTATGTTGAACTTGAATTCTGCATGGAGTTGTTGTGTTGGAAGAGAAGTTCAAGCTTCCTTATGTCAGAAAGAATTGAATTGAAGTTTGCCAAGTAAGTCTCAAACAAATTGAGTTAGAGTTTTCTTAATTTGGAGACTTGGTAAAATTTTCCATATCATTTTGGCAAAGTTCGCTTTAGCACCTTATTGAATGGAGCAAAGTTCACTTACTTGAGAAACAACCGACTAGGCGAACTTCAGTAAGTTGGTTAAGCGAGGCTTAGTGGGAGGATTTAAAATTTGAATCCTCAATTTTTACGCCTGAAATTATGGCGAAGTTCGTTCATAGCGAGATTCTCGATGAAGTTCAAGGTGAGAATCTTTGGCGAGGCTCAGGGTGAGTTTTTCATTGAAGTTAAGGGTAAAAATCTTCAATAAAGTGTGGGGTCGGTCTATAAATAGAACTGTTTGCCTAATTTTTTTCTTCGCTTTGATTTTCAAAAACCCTAAATTTTCTCAAAACCCTAGCTTTCTTAAAATCCTAAAGGATCAAACTTCAATAATTCCCCATCATGCAATCTTAAGAGGAAGAGCTGCTACTAGGGGATCTCATCAACCAAGAGCAGAGGACGTGCTGGCAGGGTCGTGGGTAAGCTTTGAACCCATACATGGTGATCTTTAGAACAAAATTCAGCCCCAATCAAGCTTTGAACAAAGTCTTGGAGATCTTAAAGCTTTATCGCTGCGAAATGTGCGATTTTTATGACTAGTTGTGGTTTCACTGATGAATTTCTATAGGCGATGATGAAGTTTTATTAATAGACATTAATGGCACTTGATGCTGCAAGTTTCACTTCTCAGGCGGAACTCATTGTTATTAGCCTTTTGGGCTTCTATAGTGAACTTTATTTGGGAGGGGATCACGATTTAGTTTGAGTGAACTTCACCTGAGGTAGATTCCTCATTTTGACTTGAGCAACCTTTGTTTGAGCGAGGTTCAGCAGTTTAATTTGAGGGATCTTCACTTGAGCATGTTCACTAGTCTAATTTGGTTGACCTTCGCCTGAGTGAGGTTTGCCAGTCTAGTCCACCTAATCTCTTGAGTGGATTTGATTGTGTTGCTGAAGTTCGCTGCTTTCATTATGAACTTCGTTCATCTTGTCAACACTTAGTTAATTGTGAAGACTTTCACTTATGAGCGAGATTTTTCCATGGTGAACTTAGCATCTGAGTGCGTGATTAATTTCTTTTTGTCCTTGTCTTCTGACTTGTTTTCGCCTCTTGTTTGAAAAGTTTTCTTATCGAAAGGGCCTGCTAACCATAATAACCACTTTGGACATGATGAGATCCGTGACTTTAAGGTCAGACATGCTTTTGATGGGCACATCCCTCTATATATAGAGGGTAGTAGTTAAGAAAGAATCGATGCTAAATAGTAAGGAGACTATCGAACTCTACAGCAGATGATTATTGATGTTAAGTTCTCTATTCCCAAAGAGGATGCGTACTAATCACATTTTTATTATATTTTTATACTATCATTATATATCTAATTTAAATAAATATATCACAAATAACATGTTTTATCTTAATTTATAGGTTAATGAAGAGTTAATGAATAAAAGCCTAAAAGAATTAAACTTCCTAATTTTCTACTATTTATTGAAGCCCAATATGAAGACACAAGAAGGCTCAAAAAAAGCTTAAGGATCCATAAAGAAATCAGGTCAAGAAATTAACAAAAATTAAAATTCGGTTATAAACCAATCGATCGGCCAACAATAGGCCAATCGGTCGGCCAACCGATTAGTCAACCAATTAGTTCGTAACAGAAATAGTTTTTGGCTGAGATTTAATCCTTGTTCTCCAAGAAAAATCTAAGGGTTCTTATTCATTGTTATAGGCTATTAATAGGAGTAAATTGTGAGGGATTTGAGAGTGAAAAGTTTTGTAAAAACTCTATTTGGAGAAGAGAGTTACTCTTTATTGAAAAGACCTTCTAAAATTATAAACTTTGTTTACAATTAATAAAATAATTTTTTACCTCTTTATATTTTTATTTTCTTTTCTTTATTAGTTGATGAAGATGAAGATGAAGATGAATATGGAGATGGGGATTTGCCTTCACGGGGCTAGAATCCTCTTGTAATGTAAGTTTTCTTTTTCTCTTATTTTTTATTTTAGATATTCATATTTTAGGATTTTCTTTTCTTTTTTAGTAGATTAGATTTATTTTGATGACTTATAGAGTAGATTTATTTTCATGCTCTTTTTTTTATTATTTTCTTACATTTTTATTTGGTATTATATATTTACTTTCTTGTTTTTTTATTTTTGTAGTCTAGATTTATTTTATCTTCATAATATAAATTTGTATTTCTTTGTTGTTAATTTTCTCTTTGTAGTTAATTTCTGTTTTCATTCACTTTCTTTTATTCTCTCTAGTCTAGATTTTACTTTTTGTTTTTATATAATTTCTAAAATGTGGAACCAAAATCTTGTAGGAATTCTAGAACTATATGAAATTGGTTTATTTTCTTTTATGATTTGAGAATTACTCTCTTATATTTAAAATGATCATGTTTAAGATAATCAACCAGAGAACTAATTGGTAGAAAAAGAATTTGATAATCTATACTTATCTTGAGTGGTTTGATAAGTTATGTTTATAAATTCTAGAACTAATATCTAGTTGTTGCTCTTTTCATGAATGTTAATTTTACTTGAATGATGATTTGATAGGTTATAC
This sequence comes from Asparagus kiusianus, assembly GCA_022839385.1. NCBI lineage: Eukaryota > Viridiplantae > Streptophyta > Magnoliopsida > Asparagales > Asparagaceae > Asparagus > Asparagus kiusianus. The sequence goes on along the minus strand of BQKN01000681.1, from coordinate 132,966 downwards.
TTTCCTTAATGGTTTGATAGTCTATACTTAATAAATCTAAAGTAAAATACCTGATAAAAAGGAGAATAGTTCATAAATCTTAAGTAAAATTGACTAGTGGATTCAGTTCTAGATTCCTCATTTTCTAATTGATTTCCTCCTCCATCTTTTACTTGTTGTGATTTTTCTCTTTATTTTTAATTTTTCTTTATTTATTTCTTGGTTTTATTTCCCTTAAATTTCTTCTCCCCTCTTAATCTAGCAATGTTTTATTTGCATATAATTACACCCACTCTCTTTATCTCTCCATAGTTGTCACTCTTAATTGTCCATGTAACATGCAATTTAGAAACCAATTTTAATTATCTCCTACAACACCTTTCTCGAGGGATCAATATTTTTAAGACTATAACTTGATAGTTGTACACTTGTAACTTTTATTTTATTTACCCCTTATCAATTTTTTGGCATCGTTACCCGGGAAAGTGCTTATAATTACGATTATTCTATTTTGATATTTTATTAGTGTGTTTTCTTGTGAAGGAACCACTTTGAAGCTTGAAGATCAAGGATTGAAGATTGAGGATTGAAGATTGAAGATTGAAGATTAAAGATTTACTTGAGAAGGTAAGTTCTCTTTTTAGTTTTTTCAGTTCCATTCATTTAGTTAGTTTCTCACAATTAGAGACAATTAGGATCTATCTAAAAGATTTTACTTTTGTGGACCTTAATAAAATTCACCCTCCACTTGGTCAATTACTAATAAGATAATAAATTCAAACAATAACTCTTTTTCTCATATTTCTTTGGTTATTAAATCCTAATAAAAAAAATTTATATTCCCATCCTTTTATAGTTGCTTTAAATTCCTAAGGTTGTATTGATTATAGTTAGTAGAAATTCACTAAAGTGATTTGAGCATCTTGATTTGACACTCACTTGAAAATACTCTTAAGGGTAAAAACCCACTAATCAAGATAAGATGAGGGATTTCATCATCCTTTACTTAACCCATAAATTACTAATTTCTCACTACATAAACCCAGACCTTTAAAAACTCATTAGATGTTACCCCTAAGGATTCAAGCTCATTAAGGTTAGAATCTTTAGAAATCAAAGAACGCGCTCTAGCTTAAATTAATCATGTTTCTGCCTTAGGTTGTCATAACTGTCTTTCTCCAACTCATGTTTCAAAGGAATGTTCTTTCTTAGGAAATAATTAACTACTAGGTTAGGTAAACGTTGTATTCTAGCATCCCGTGAATGGTCTACACTGCTAGAAAATGAACTATTACCGATGGTACTTTAGTGACGGAAAATTCCGTCGCTATAAGTCATGTTATAGCGACGGAATTTTCCGTCGCTATTTTCCCGTCGGAAAAAAAGTTTTACCGACGGAAATTTTACTATTGGCGACGGAAAATTTTCGTCGCCATTAATTTCCTAACAGAATTTTTTTATCAAAAAATTTCCGTCGCTAAAACGTTTTTTAGCGACGGAAATTCCGTCGCTAAAAAGTCTTTTAGCGACAAAAATTTCCGTCGCTAATTTCCGTCACTAAAACCCAAAATTTAGAAAAACATTTGAACGCGGGCGCATGCCCAAAAAATTTGGGCAGCCCGCGCCCGAGAGAGGGATTTAGGGGAAAATCCCTCTCTCATTCCCCCTCTCTCCTCATTTCCCCTCCCCCTAGCTCGCTCTCCTCATTTCCCCACAATTGCGCAAAACCTAGAACCCAAAATTCCCAGGGGAAAACATCAAACGGAAGAGCGAAAGCGGAACGATGGCCTTAACATCAGCATTATCGACGGCCGCCATGGCTTTAGCACGAGTTCAAGCATCGTGAGACACAAATCCAAACCCTAAACCCCTATCGTTTCCCAAAACCCTAAAGAATTCTCCTTGCCCATCGTCGACTCCCCAAACCCCTGAGTCCCCGGCGTTCTCCACGGCCGTCATCGAGAAGAAGCCGAGGGAGCAGCATCCTTCTCAGTTCCTCAGCTCCAATCGCCCCCGTAGTGAAAGAGGTAGGATTAATCACTTCGAATTTGCCTTAAAATTTGTGTTTGGGTCCATTTTAGCTGTAATTCTGTGAAATTATGAAGTTCAGTGGTGAATAACAAAGAGAATTAATTGATATTGGGAAATTTTATCAAAGTTTTAATTCAACTTTCCTAATTCGCTATCATTTAATTGTAGTGCGTAGTTTATGCCAATTGACCGTGCACTGGCATTGGTGATTTCATTTACTTCCAATTGATAATCGGAAGGTTGGTCCATTTCCTAACATATTGGGGACAAATTTTCAAAACCAACCCTTTTGGGTTTTTAATTGCAAAAAACGACCGGTTTTGAAAATATTTACAAAAACCAACCTGTTTTCAGCCCCCTGGCTGAAAACAGGTCGGTTTTTTTAAATTTTTTTGGGAAACTTCACGGGAGTTGAACTCCCGTGAAGTTTTTCTCATAACAAAACTTCACGGGAGTTGAACTCTCGTGAAGTTTGGAAAAAAAATTTTCAAAAACCGACCCAGTTTCAACCAACTGAGTCGGTTTTTATAAATAAGATTGAAATGAGTTGTTTTTTGCAATTAAAAACCCCAAAGGGTCGGTTTTGAAAATTTGTCCAACATATTGGTGCTGAATGCTGAGAGTGACATTTGATTGTTAGTACTAATTTTAGTGAAAATGTGTTGCAAATTTTATAATGGACAATGTTAAAACTAGTATTTTATTTATTTATTTAATTCGGTCTGTCATTGGCAATTTTGATTTTGCTATGTTATGCTGGATAATAAAATTTGATAAATTTGAGGGGAACTGATTTGATTTGTTGGCATTTTGCAATCCTTAAGCTGAAGACTAATAATCCATTTTGTAGTATAAGATGATAATCACTGAAAATTGTTTGTAAATGCAGCAGCAGATAGTTTTCTTGCTTTTATCTTTTTAAAATATTAGCTATTAAACATTCCCGGAGTTTTCACCCGCTAGGAAAATTTTTCCATGTTGATTTGATCCTGATATATCTTTTTCAAATAGAAAAATTGGACGAGCAGTACCTAGGTTATGAGAGGTGGTTGCCGGTTGCACCTAAAGTAAAGAAACCTCGATCTATTTACAATGCAACATCTCTAGCATATGTTGGGGATTGCATATATGAGGTAATGTTGGAGTGATCTTGATTTTGTTATCGGTGATGTGAGGGGTTTCTTTGAATAATGTATTGATCATTTGGTTCTTGAATGTATTTTTTTGGTTATCGGTGATGTGAGGGGAAGAGGTCTGATGCTTGGAGTTGAGCTGGTTAATGACCGCGAGAAGAAAACTCCAGCAAAAGTTGAAATCTTGCATGTTATGGAGCAGATGAAAGGTAATATGATATTCATCAATTTTTTTATAGTTTTCACCATAGAAAATGCCTCATGTTGTTTATAATCAACTACATCAAGAAAAGTAGCTGATATATATTTTTTAATCTTTGATCGTCCATAGACATGGGTGTGTTGGTTGGAAAAGGCGAACATTTTGGGAATGTTTTCAGAATAACACCACATCTTTGTTTCACAAAGGCTGATTCTGGTGAGTAATTGTAACCCCGTTTTCATTCCGTTCTCTATCTGTATTAAGTTTGATTATTTCTCCCTTGACATGATTAATTTGATTAATGCAGATTTCTTGGTAGATGCAATGGATATTGCTATGTCAAAGCTGTGAACCTTTTTATCGATGCGGCATTGAAATGGATCTCGTGCATGTGCAATATATATTGGGCTTGGAGTTATTTGTGATAACAGAGAGATCTGAGCCATCATCTCATTGTCTCTGTCTCTCTTTAGTTCTATGGATAAATGTGCATCTATTTGATATTGTTATATTAGAATATGTGCGTGCGTATAATACATAAGAATATGCCATGATACTCTCTTCGAAACATATAATACATAAGAATATGTCATGATACTCTCTTATTCTTATACTTGCATGTCATGCCATGTTGTTAACGTTTGATTTGTATTTGTAAGCCTGGACTTCTAGATAAGGTAGAGCTGGTGATGAGGATGATGATGATGATGATCAGGAGGACTGATTTGTTTTTTTTACCTTTGAAAACAATGAGTGTGTGATGTATAAACAATTTTTATTATGGTGTGTGTTGTATAAACAATTTTAATTATCTTGGGTTATTTTTATTAAAATATATGTGTTATATATGCGTGGGAATGAATATTATACTGCTGATTGAACAAGGTTTTAAATTTATTATATTATTGTATAGGTTTTTTAATTTTTCAAATATTTTTTAAAAAATATTAGAAATATTTAGCCACGGATTTTTCGTCGCTATAGAACCTTTTAGCGACGGAAAATCCGTCGCTAAAAGTAACATTAGCGACAGATTTTTTTATTTTTTTCTTTTTTTGAAAAAATAAAACGACGGATTTTCCGTTGCCAATTATCCGTCGCTGACTTTTAGCGACAGGAAATCCGTCGCTAAAAGTGATTTTAGCTACCCTAAATGTAGTAATGGTATTTTGGCGACGAAATTTTATTTTTTCCGTCGCTAAAAGTTTTAGCGATGGATTTTTGACTTTTAGCGACGGATTTTTCCGTCGCTAAAAGTCCTGTTTCTAGTAGTGCTATTTTCTCTAATTCCACAACCCACAATAAGGCTAGATTTGTTCTCACAAGTGTAATTAAATGTGTAACTCACAATAAGGCTCAAATACAAGATTTGTTCTCTACAATAGATGAGAACTCAATGTAAGCTCACTCTCACAATATCACAATCCCACAACCCAATATATAATGTATGAAATACTAAAAGCTCAAATAGAAATGTGTGTGATAAAATGAGTTCAATAAAATCTAACTCAAATAGCAAACTGCAATAGTATGAAATTGAAAAAATCAGTAATAAAATGCTAGATAAATGAGTTAGAAAAAACTTCTCTCTAAACACAAAGAGAGGATGAGAGTGATTGAGGATGAATTCCTCAATTGACAATGTAAGCTTCCTCTTTATAAACAAACACCAAAACTTGAGAAGAAACTTAAACAAACTTTTAAACCCTTTAAAACGCTTGTTAAAACCCACTTAGATTATTATTAGAAGTGAAACAGTAATGGGTATTTATAGGATAAAAACCAAAGTATAAAAACCAAGAGAACACAACAAAAAGACAAAAGCACAAAAGGTTGGAAAAACTAGCCATTACATGCATCGGTCGACTGATGAGCTGTATTAGTCGACTAACGAGCTGACCGTTACAGGCAGTTAACGGCGGTCGACTGATGAGCTGTATCAGTCGACTGACGAGCTGACCGTTATAGGCAGCTAACAGCTCATCAGTCGACTGAAGATCTCGTCAATCGACTGATGATCTCATCAACCAACTGATCAGTTGACTGAATAAAAAACAAAAACTTTTGGTTATTCCAGATAGTTTCATCAGTTGACTAATGAGGATCATCAGTCGACTGATAATAGGTTTTTAGCCTTTTGGTTATTCCATATGGTTTCATCAGTCGACTGATAAGGATCATCAATCAGTCAACTGATAATAGGTTTTCAGCCTGTTATGAATAGTGAAAATAAATTTCAAAACTCTTTTAAAAATAGTAAATAGATTCCAAAAAAATGTAAAACTTTGGGAAAAGTTTATAAACATGAATAAGAATATGTTGGCAAAGGAATTTTCAATTTGCACTTATCATTTGTGAAATCTCAGAATTATTCAAAAATTAAAATACATGTGTACATAAACATGTTAATTTTGATATTTAGCTCAAATCAAGTTTTGAAAACTTGTGTAATGTTTTTATGGACTCAATAAAAGATGTTTATAATGTTTGTATAGTCCAAAGCATGTTAAAATATATTTTTCATAGAAACACCTATGATTTGAGAAATTTCACAAATAAATGTGTGTATAAAATTTGAGCTTGAAGAATTAGTATATATTACACAAACCTATACTAAGTATACCAAGAGTGAATCATATGAAGCTTGAACTTGATTGGTTGACTCAGTTTGCATAGACTTCAATATCAATGTACCTCATTTTCCTATGTATACTAAGCAACACAAAACCAAAATACTAAAACCAATATTAGTCATAAATTGTTTGTTAAATTATCATCAAAACAAGAAGGCCAATAGGTTCTTCAAGCAATGTGACAATTTCTCAATCTCCTGACTTAGATGACTTAATCGAGTTGGAGATTCAGATCTTGAGTGAGAGCTTAGTGAAGCTATTCAACCGAAGCATTGAATCTACTCTGAATTTGCAGAAAGGTTTATCCACTCATACTCTTTCTTTGTTGAGGATTCAGCTTGGTCTTCTGACATTGATAACAAATCCTGTGCGTACTGTGCTATTTAAGAAGATGATCGACGAGGTTGAGTTTCGATTCTAAGAGTTGCAATAGCTTTGCGCAACTGATGTTGACGGTATTGCTAAACTTGAATTCTGTCAACTCTTGATGAAGAACTATGAGGTTGAAGAATTTTTTTGCAAAGAAATGGAGCAGCTTAAAATGAGGCTTCAAGGACTAAATGATATCTTTGCATTAGTTGATAGCAATCAAATAAAATTTTAGAATGTCATTATGGAGAAAGAAGCCACCATCAATGAGGCCAAGGCAGCAATTGTTGCAGTGCAAGTATAGTTGAAAGCAGCTCAACAGTAGAAAGAGGAGCTTGAACTTTAGTCAATCGAGTTGGCTATGGAGTGTGATCTTAAGATTGTGGAACTTGAGGTTGAGACGACGAGGCTGCAGGTAGCTGTTGGAACACAAAGCTGCTCCCATTGATCCTAGAGCTCTAAGGGAAAGGGCCCAAAAGAATGCTCACAAAGTTAGGGATTCTAGGATAGTTGAATGTATTGCACGAATACACTCTTTTTATCCATATTCCCTTTAGAATTTTTATAATGGATCAGTTCTTTCAATAATAAAAGATCTTTTGTCCTATTTATTTATATATATATATGATAAAGGTGTAATCTTAGCGTATCATATTGATATCCTTGCTGGGTAGAAAAATAATAGAAACAAACCGGTAAAGGTGTAATGTTAACATATAAAGTTTGATCAAGTTGGTACTATTTAGAGGTGCAAGGTTAACATGACAGTATTAGGGTATTTGACAGAGGTGTAAGGTTAACGTGTCAAATGAAGTGACCGATAGAGGTGTAATATTAACTAGTCGATTTTGAATGAGTCCAAAGGATGACTACCATTTGAAAGTGCAATATTAACTTAATGGTAGGAAATCCATGAAAGTGTAATATAAACTAATCAATTTTTAGCATGACAGATTGACAAATGTGATAGTATTAACTGGTCAAATTAGAAAAGATATATCAACAACGGTGTAGTGTTAACCAGTTGACAAAATAGTTTGACAGATGTATAAGTTAACCGATTAGATCATTGAAGTGCAAACTGTTCAGAGGTTTAATATTAACATGATAGTAGTAATGAATATGAAGTCAAGCAGACGTGTGGTATTAACTTGATGACTCACTTTGGATTTTGACTGGATTTTTAGATCAAGATGATCAATAATATAGGTTGAGAATTTATTCTCACGGTTAGAGATAGAAACTTAAACGCGACTAGAATCTTTGTAGGGAGATGAAATTGACCAGAATCAAAGATAATATTTCTTGAGAAATTTCCCGTTAATTGGTGCCATGAGCCTATTGCTATTTTTAGGCGATATGCTCCATTCAAGTAGACTGTCTCTACTACAAATGGTCATTCCTATTTAGGTTAGAATTTTCCCTTAGTATAGTGTGTCATGACTACGGGTCGATGAACCGCTAAGACTAGGTTGCCTTATTTGAAGGATCGTTCTTTGACTTTCCTGTTGAAGATTCTTGAGATTTATGATTGATAGATATCGATTCATTGCTAAGCCTAAAGTTTGAGCTCATCTAGCACTTCTAGCTCTTGGAGTCGCTTTTGATGATGTTCTTCGGTTATTATTTTCTCAACAAGAGTGATTCTTAATGATGACATCTGAATTTCTAATGGTATCAAAGCTTCACATCCATCAACCAATGAAAAAGGCATGGAGCCAGTGGGAATGCGGACTAAGGAAAAAGGTCAAGAGGATTCATAGTTTGACCAAGATGATACTGCTTGAGTTAAAGCTGAAGATAGTAGTGATGGTCTTTGAGAGCTTATAGAGGGCAATACCCAAAACACTCAAGACTCTACGTGGAATTATGCTTAACGCAAAGCCCGTGTCGATATGAATCCTCTCAACCTTCACCGACCCACATACTCGGTATATAGCAAAGGGGCCAGTTATGATGGTGTCTTTGATAAGCATGTCATCTGGTGTAAAGGTGATACAAAGTGCCTATCATTGGTATTGTTAGCATCACTTGCGTTCTTCATCTTGAAGAGGCTCAATCATGTGGGCAAGGAATGCCTTGTTGTCATTCAGAGCTTCTTTCAAAGCCTCTTTCATTTCCTTAGACAAATGTAGAAGTTTGAATAAGGTTATATGAGCTGGGATATTGGCTAATTGAGCCATGATATCATACCAAAGAATGTGGATTTAGAGTTGTTTGAGGGGCGCTGCAATGTCTTATTGAACTGATTCTTTTTTTGCTTGGTTGGTTCGGATAGAATGGAGGGCCCTAGTTGATCATAATTCTTCAGATAATCTCGGCCGAACCTTGTCCCCATCATAACAACTCTCTCTTCCTCTTAATTAGTAAGTGAGGAGATTCGTAAAGATTCCTCTCTAATAATTGCAGAGATGACATTGCAGGACTTCTTCTTACGCTTGCTCTTTGACTTGGTCTTCAGAAGAACCCAATGTTCATTTTTGAGAAGGTCAGGATGTACCCGCATCATTTCTCCTCTTGTTGTAGTAAGAGGGACCAAGCATTGGCTTTGTTTATTTTATTGATCATAATTGACCAATTCCATCCTTATAGTAGAAATAGGGATAACGCCGCCTTGAGCTTGGACTTCCAACATGGAGCTGAATTGGAGAGTTACCATATTAGCAGTGACTTTATTTTCTCGGGCTTGAGCTTGAGAATTCTTGACTCAGCAAAAGTTTGTATCTTATCCTTGAGGATATAACAGTTCTTCATCGAATATCTCAACATTCTGTCATAAAGGCAGTAGTAGGGGTCATCAGTCTTGTCGACTTCTTCAAGGCGTCGTGCTTCAGGAAGCTTCAACCAATTATCCTCATTAAGAACATGGAAAATATCCACTCTATGTTTGTCTTTAAATGAGTAATTATATTGACCATTCTTCCTTGGTTCCCTTTTCTGGTTGTGTGGGTTTTGGATCTTGACAATGATAGTTTCTTTGGCTTTCGATTGGGAGGTCTACCCTTGCTCGCCTTTATTGCCCTTGAAGTTGGTGTGGATGTGAACTTGTTGAAACATTCTGATGACTTTTCTACTATCTCAGCTTCTTCAATAAAATCCTTTCATGTGTGGGCCGTAAAAATGCCCATGTGAGCTTCTATACGCCCCATTAAAGTATACCGACAAGTTTGGAGTAGCATCGGTGAAGGCATATCTCAACATCGTAATGTCAGCTTGCGATATCTCTCAATGAATTCTCTAATTTTCTCATTTCCTCTTTGCATTTCTGATAGAAGTTTGGCCATGATGACATCTGATTGTTTTTCATAGAATTGTGAGAAGAATTTTAATTCTAGATCAGCCAAGGATTTGATTGAACCTTCAAGTAGATTGTGAAACAATCGAAGGCTATCCCTTAGAGGGTTCCAATAGTAAGTCACGCCTTAGTGGTATCATTACCCACTATATTCCCAGTTTATTAGTGGAAGTAGTAGATATGTTGGTTTGGAGAATTTTTGCTATCAAATGTATGCAACGTTGACGGCTTAAACTTTATTGAATAAGGAACCATGTCCTACTCGATGGGTTAAGGTCGGGTAATTCCAACCTTCTTGAGCTTAGTTTGTTGAGAAAGAACTTTGAGCTATTTTTGGATGTCCTCTAGGGCTTTTGGTTCTTTGCTTGGCTTCAGAGGCCTGATGTTTTTGATCCTAAATGGTGAGAATTTGCGCCATCTTGATGTGCTTGAGCTTCTTTTGGAGAGAATTCGATGACTGGTCTTTTCTCCTCTGAAGAACTTGGGCACAGTTATGAAGTTGACAAGAGTTGTTCAAACATTTTCTCCAAACATTCAAATCACTTGTCCGAAGCCTTCTTTTGAGCTGCCATCTAAGAAAAATATTGTCTCGGTCTATCATACCTTCTACCCATTATTGTTGGAGTAGTATTTGACACTATGGTTGAGTTAGTGTCACTAGGGGTGGGTTGGTTACCTTAGGACGAAACCCACGACACTCATGTTTTGAGGAGGAAGTAGTCAAAAGAAATTGCTATTCTCTGCCTCGATCTGGTGAGGTGATAAACACCATCGGTCTCTAGCAATATGGATTTGATACTAGGAGAATATCTTAGGTCAGATGTCCTATTCGCACCTTTATTCTCATCTCTAGAAACAACACTAGTTGTGTTGATAGTGAATTCTTAGAGTTTATCCTTTCGGATGTGACATCTGTTGGCCTTTTTGTTTTAATGATGCTTTAACAAATAATTTACAACTAATATTGTTTATCTAGTGTTTGTGTTTTTTTATTTATTCTAGGCAAACAATGAGTTGGAGGTTGGATAGAATTGCTCTTCAAAGATCATATTCAATGGAGGTTGGCAGAAATAGTGGAGTGAAACAATGCAATTCAAGTCAAGATCCAAGTTCAACCTTCATCCACAAGTGTACCAAGTCGAGCTTATTGAAGACCTATAGCTTGGGTAATCTAGTTTAGGAGTTTATATTATGTGTGTTTAATACTCTAAGCTCAATATCATATACACACACACA
>BQKN01000681.1:95385-112088 GCA_022839385.1 Asparagus kiusianus | reverse complement strand
CTCGCGGTCGACCGCGAGATTTTCACGGTCGACCGCCGTTCACTCCAACGGTCATTTTATACAGAATCTGATTTTCGATTCTATTGGTTTTTTGGTCATTTCTGTTGATCTTTTGGCTGAGGTTTTGGGAGGCTATAAATACCCCATTGATCTCAGTTCTCATTGTAATCAAAGAAGTTTTTAAACAAGAGTTTAACAAGAGTTTAAGTTTGTTTAGTGTTTGTTTAAAAGAGTTTTGTTTGTGAAGAAGTTTTACATAAGTGGAGGAGATCATCTACATTCCTTGGGCTTCATTTTAATCCATCTTTCCATCTTGTTTTTTAGAGAAGAATTTCTAAACTCAATACTGGCTTTGTATTAATTCTTTGTTGTTTATCATTTTCATTAAGTTAGTATTGTCAATTGAGTTTAGTTGATTTTATTTTACTCATTGTTTACACACACCCACTTGAGCTTATCATATTTTCATATATACATAGTATATTTGGGTTGGTGAGAGTTGTAACAATTGAGTGTGAGCTTTCATTGTGTTCTCATCCATGTTAGAGAATAATCATTTGTTATATATGTGCTTATTATGAGATTCACTTTGTAATACACTTGTACACCGAGAAAAGTGTGTGGCGAGAGTCGGGGATCGTCCCAAGAGGAGTGGGGTGGTTGACAAACCTAGGGAGAGGTTGTATCCGAGCACTTGAGGGAGACACGTCTAGTTCCAACACTTGAGAGGGTGTAGAGTGGGATTGCAAGAGTGTGTGAGTTATAGAGTTTTAGGTAAACTAGAAAACCGTATTGTAAGGTGTAAACGTTGTTCGGGTAAACGTAGAAAACCCGGTTGTGATAGTGGATTTCTCCCCGGGAGTGAGGAGCGGAGACGTAGGACGGAAGGTCCGAACTCCGTGATCATATTGTATGTTTGCATTGTTTATTTGCACACTATCACTCTTATTTTGTTTATGTTTATTTCACCCTTGTGTTAGTTTATATATCCTTGCATATATTTCATCATATACCTCTTTGCTAGGATATATCTCTTTGTTCATATTACATATTCTTTCTTATATCATATTGTATATCTATCTTGCAAGAATAATTTTTGAATTAGTTTTAATTGGCATAAAATCGGATTAGGTTAGCACAAGACCCTAATCACCCCCCCTCTAGGGTCTAACAAACGTTTCATCATAGTCTAGTACGTACTGTTGAGAGAAACCACGAGCTACCAATCGTGCCTTGTACCTCTCCATTGACCCATCTGGACGACACTTTATCATGTAAACCCATTTACAGGATATGAGTTTCACATCTCCTGCCTTTGACACTAGATCCCAAGTCTGATTCTACTGAAGTGCATCGATCTCTTCTTTCATAGTTGTCATCCACTCAGAACTTCGCGATGCTTCTTCGAACGTATCAGGTTCTATTATATTTGCTTCTTCAACTACGGCTACATTGGCATATTTGGTATTTGTCCTTCGTGTTCTTGTTGACCTTCGGAGTTGAAATTGTGGATTTGATTCTTCCGTTTCACTAGGCCCACCTTCTTCGTTTGGTTGTTGATATACACCCGTTTGTCAAGGACACTGAGTTACTCTTTGTTCGTCATCATCGCCGTTCGGATCTCCTGATTCATCAGAACTTGGTTGTAGTTGAATAGTATGCTCCCCTATCTTTTGTTGCAGCCTGTCTCCAAATTCTCTCGAGTCTGGCAACACCTCCTTCTCTGAGGGCCGCCAAGAAGATGCTTCATTGAACACCATATCTAGTGAAGTTAAAAAAATTCTACTTGTTGGATCATAACATTTCCACCCCTTTCTCTGGCTGTCGTATCCCACAAAGATACATCTAACAGCTTTCTTGTCAAACTTGCTCCGTAAATGATAAGGAACAAATACATAACACACATAGCCAAATACTTAGAAGTAGCTAACTGTAGGTTTCCTGTTCCACGGTTTCTCAAAGGGTGAAACAAATCCTAACCTCAGTTGAGGAAGTCTGTTGATCACAAAGGCTGCAGTCCTCATTGCGTCAGCCCAAAACCTTCCTAGTACGTTCTTTGCATGTAGCATACTTCGACAAATTTTTACAAGATGTCGGTTCTTTCTCTTTGCTACAACATTCTATTGTGGTGTGTTAGCACACGTGTACTGATGATGTATTCGACATTCCCTTAGGTATTGAGAGAACTCACTTGAGCTATATTCTCCCCCATTGTCTGTGCGCAAGTAATGAATCTTCTTTCCCACTTCTCCTTCTGCTGACTCTCTGAACTCTTTAAACTTTAAGAATGTGTCAGATTTTTCTTTCATAAATTAAGAAACCCACACATACCTTGAGAAGTCATCAATGAATGTCACCATGTACCACATACCGCCAATTGATGGTTGCTTAACAGGCCCGAATGCATCAGAGTGAACTAACTCTAATGGTTCTTTTGCTTTAAACTTTAATTCCTCGTATGACAATTAGTGTGCTTAACCATATTGGCATCCTACACAGATTGTGTCTGTTCGCACATCTAGTTGAGGAAGCCCCTTAAGCATCTACTTCTTTATCATCACACTTAGCTTGGAATAGCTAACGTGACCTAACCGCATGTGCCATAGATCTGCTGTCTCATTTTTTTCTTATCCTATCTACATATGCAGATTCTGTTGACATCACGTAGACTGATTCTAATAGTTTCCCCTCCATTGTCGGTGTTTCTGAAATTTTGAGATCATGATACACCTTCACATCTTGTGGACCATACGAGGCATAGTAGCCTGATGATGTTAATTGAGCCACAAATAGCAAGTTTTTCCTCATTCCTGGGACATGATAAACATCTTGAAGTAGCACCTGGTTCGAATTATATCGAGGCGTAACTAACGTCTTACCGATGTGAGCTATCAGGAACCTTGAGTTGTCGGCAGTCACCACTACACGACCTCCCTTATACTCAAATAGGCTTTATAACTTCTATTTATCACCCATCATATGATTTGAGCAGTCCGAATCTACGATCCAGTCATTCTTGTAGTCAATCTATTCTGGTGTTGTTACCGTGAGAGCTAATTCTTCTTCTTCTGTAGCGAATAATGCTTCGACATCCTAACCATCTTCGCTATTCTCCTTAGAACTGGAAGTAGCAGTATTACTTTCAACAGGCTTTTTCTTGGTCCAACAATCTTTTTCCATGAGGCCCATCTTCTGACAATTGTAACACTCACCATCGAACTTTCTACTATTATCGCGATTCTTTGAAGATCCCCCTAGACGATAGCCTCCCTTTCCTTGGTGAATTTTCACCTTGTCACCATCCTTTTTAGATCCACCACCAGTGTGGCACTTGAAATTACATTTGCTTTTGTTGGTGTAGAGCGCTTCCTCTTCACCCTTCAGCAAGACTCCTCCCATTTGCTTGGCCATAGCTTCTTGACCTGCAAGCAAATTTTCAAACTCAACAAGCGATGGTTGTGTCGGCCATCCATGTACAGCAGCAACAAACCCTCAATATTCAGGTCTCAAACCATGGATAATTATTCTCTTTATCATGGTTTCTCTAATCAGAGCTTCCAGATCTAATTCCGAAATTTTGCGACATATCGATTTCACCTTGTGAAAAAACTGGGCAGTCGTCATGTCACATTTGTAAAACCCCAAAAAATTTGATTATTTTATGATAAATAATAATAAATATGTTATATATTTATAAATAACATATTATGATGTTTGAGTATGCTAGGAATTGATTTGAGATTAATTCAATCTATATATGTATATATATAAGAGCAAATGCACAAATCATGCTCGATGTATAAATCTGGAAATTTATGACTAGTGAAGAGATTTTATATTTTACACACTGATACATTATGAATATGGAAAACTTAAAAGACCAAAGTTGTATATACCTTTAGTAGCTTTCCAACAAATTTTTAATCACCTCATTCCGAGGTCGGATGCGAAAGTTACAGCCAAAATACCGAAGAGTATGTTTCTAGTCAGACTGGGTTTTTCAATTTCGGGTTTTGGGCTGTAATTTTTCGGGTTTACTGTCATATATACACATATTTAAACACAAAAACACCTCTTTTCTCCTATATTCCAAACCCTAGCAGCCCCTTTTCCCCTCTCTCAAACCTAGTTCTTTTCTTTGGCGATTTTGAGGGATTTCGGAGGATTTTTCAGCGAGTTTTGTGTAGTGCAGCGAAGGGGATTGGTTCTCTTTCATGTGGTAGGAGTTTTTTTAGTATCTGAGGTGAGTAACATCTCACCTAACTCTGCACCCTTTTATTTTGCACGTTTTATTAAATTTTATTCGGATTTTTCGAGCCTAAAATGTATTTTAAGTGTACAAAAGATAGATCTTTATAACTTATGAAGTGAGAATACATTATCATAATTTTCTAATTGATTACAACACTAACCTTGACAAATTTCAGATCTAAAATTTATTAATCATGAATTAAATCATAAGTTTTTGCTTTTAAAACGTTTAAACATATGTATATAATTGTTTTGGGTTTCGACGATATATTTACATGCTAATATTTCGTTTCATGTTATTTCATATATGTTGATATCAGTAATACTATGCTTGGAAAATAATGATGTCACTTTTAGATTTGTTTTGAAGTAGACAGAAACCTGTGAAGGGTTTCTGCCTGTTTTGGTTGATCACCGGCATAGTTTGTGCATGTTTACTTTTGTTATGTGCTTTAATATGAACGAGGAGTCGCCTCGAATATTTAGCGTTAGAAATTATTGTTTATTATGTATCTTCATATGTGAGATGGCTTGCGGACATGAGTTTAGATTTGCACACTGAGACACGTGTGAAATTAGTGTATATACATCCTTGTCATATATCTCATCGATATTCTACACATTTCATTCAGTCAATGTGTTGGGCAATTATTATGTGTAGTCCATGTGTTGGATATTCATCATATTCAGTCCATGTATTGGACATTCATTATATTTAGTCTATGTGTTGGACATTCATCATTCAGTCCATGTGTTAGACAATTTATATATACAGCCCATGTGTTGGGCATCCACTACACCTAGTCTTAGTCCATGTGTTGGACACCTATTTAAACCTTGAGTATGACACTTACACTTACATAGGCTGAACATGACACTTAAGTGGGTTTTGACATGACATGGTATTTGAGTTCTGAGATGTGTTAGTCTTCTTTATATTATTGTTCCTGTATTAGATCTTGCGTTTGGTATTTAGGGATTTACAATTTGAGATACAAGGTATATACATGAGGGTTTCCTTGTTTGGATTATTTCGCTCGACGTACCTATGCCCGTGTTGTAATTTTCAAAATACTAAAATCCTCTTATTATTAGGATCAATGATTTCATGTATATATGTATTAGCTGTATTTTCTATATGCAACGAGCCCTCTCCCTTAGGGTTGGTTGTGATGTTGCTCGCTAGCGCTTTGAGGCTCGTTGTCCCCTCCTATTTCAGGTAACGAGCCAGGTGCACGGAGAGTCGCAGGTTGATGGTGATACTTATTAGAGTCCATCTTTCATTTGTAGTTTTATTTTATTTATGGAGCTCCACTGTAGACATTTTGTTTAGACATTTGAGAGTTATGTTCTAGAAGTTGTAAAGGTTGTGTGCCTTATTTCCTTTTATTAGATATTCTGTATTTGAGACTTGTTGAGATCTCCAGACTAGTTGTTTTAGAGATTCACTTTATATTTTTGTATGTTGGATGATGAAATATCATTTTTATCTCTATTATTTCATAATATATCTCTTGTATTATCTTTTACTTACTTTTGTACCTACACCTGTTGTTGACTCTACTAGAGAGATAGTAATTGTGATGGTGAAGCATGGTGAAACATGTTATTGCACGGTGTGATGCATGGTGTTCGCGGTAAAAATCGGGTCTTTCTTCATTGATGTCATTGCACTCTTGATAACAGTTTATCGGTTACAAAAGATCCGGTCTTTTTATAAGATCTGGTTACAATGAAAATAAAAATAAAAATAAAGAAAGATTACAACTTTTATCCTTGTTTGTCGAACGAATCGTGAGCTCCTGTTTTGCGGTCACTCGCTTTGTGTGGGTTCTTTGCCTGCGCCGGGGTTATTTGCCGTGGACCACCGCGTGATCTCGATCCGGTCGGATCTACACGATATGACGGGTATTATCTCACGAAGGAAATAATAGCCGAGTGGGATACTAATTCACCAAGGAAATAGTAGCCCAAGTGTCGAAATCGACCAAGCGAATTCGAGACTCTTCTCGGGATCTAAGAACCAAGCTTAGATCCGGAGGAAAATCGTGTAGATCTCAGATCCGGTCCCTCTCGAACTCTTGCCTTATTTGGCGTGGATGATCGCCGAGCACCGGATCTCAAAGTCCAAGTCTTCAATCTTCTAAAGCTCTAATTTTTTTTAGATCTCAGATTCCAATCCGGCAGAGCTTCGACCCTCCAAAATCCAACCTCCGAAACAAATGAGCACAAGGCCTATTTATAGGCGCTCAAAACTGTGCCCCGTGCACAGAACAGGGCCTAGCCACCTGTGGGTGGCTCGGCTTTGGCCGAGCCCCCTTAGGCGGGTTTTCCGTCGTTTCGTCCGTTGTTCGGGTTCCGTCGTTCGGGTTCTGATTCGTTGTTGATTTGGGCTTTGATTCGGTTGTGTGGTTGACTTGTTCAGATTTGATTCGTTTTGATCCGATTCCTGATTTGGCAGTAAACCCACTTTTGAGTTCGAGTCCGAAACTAATCTTGATTCGATCGTTATATCACCGAGTTCGCTCTTGTTTAGATGACTCGGTGATTCCCCGAAACGTTGGTTTGATTCCGCGTGCGAGTGGATGCATTCCACTGCTTGGGTGCGATTTATTGGCTTCGTCGCCTCGTTAACCTGCTCCGTTGCGTATGGCTTGGCTTCGGCGTTGGCGGGATAACGGTCGTGCTTGGATACATCGCCCGATGGTTCATTTGTTGAATCGGCATCGTCGAGCTGTATTGTGGGACCTATAGGCAATTTTATACGCCTACACATGGTAGGTTTGACATTCCTGGTTCACCTCGGACTGCAGCCTTGTGTGAACCCAGGGACATCACAGTTGGTATCAGAGCTCTAGTTCCAGTATTCTTAGGATTATTTTGTGTCGAGTCGTGGAGCTAGGATAGAATTTCTTAGGATTCATGTATAGAGTCCGTTAAGGATTTCCTAATATGAGTGAGGACGATATATGCGTATATCTTAAAATTTTTAGATTATATTTTTTTATGACAACTATTTTGTGTAAATTTAAGTATTTGTGTGAATACTAAATGTTGTGAAAATCGTATTGTGATACATTATGTATATATATGTCCATTTTGACTCATGAACTCTTATTTCTTATTATCAGAGATAGCAGGACCTGGTAGGCCTCGTACTCGGAGAGCTAGACAGGCAGAGTCATAGCAGGTTTCACCTGAGCCATAGCAAGCTCAACCCGATCCACAACAGGCACCAGCTGAGCCATAGCAGGCACCCCAATACCTAGTAGATATCATGGCTCCCCTTATAGCTAGGATGACTGTAATTGAGGAGCTTGTGGTGAATCATATCACGCCACCACCACCACCGGTAGCTCAGGTGCAGGGGATACCAGTCGTTCCTATCAGAGAGATATCCTCAGAGATCACACTTGTAGTTATTCCACCAGTAGTCCCAGATAGAGCTACAGAGCAGGAGGCTTGGCTCCGTATGGTAGAGAGGTACCAAAATATGAGGGCACCGGATTTCCACGGGTCATCAGACCCTCTTGTATCCCATAAGTGGAAGGAGGATGTGAGTAATGTACTTGACATGCTCAATGTGGACTCAGTTCAGAAGCAGAGACTGGCATCTTATAGTCTGAAGGGAAACACCGGGAGATGGTACCGACTCTAGTTTACTCTAGAGCATGGGATGACCCTCACATGGGAGGATTTCGTATATTTTTTTGACGGGCAGTACATTTCTTCGGCAGCACGGACTAGGAAGGAGCTTGAATTGTCCCGATTGACTCAGGGGGACATGACAGTAGCTGACTTTAAGAGCAAGTTTATAGAGTTGCTTCACTTCACGGGTATGTGGCAGATAGGAGAGCATCAGGCTCAGATGTTTCTAGCAGGGCTTCGCCCCAATCTTTGTCGATACCTCATCTCGAGGAAGTTTTATTCGGTATGAGAGGTAGCTGAGGCCGCCACTTCACAGGAAATTAAGACGACCATGTTTCAGAAAGACAAGGAAGGAAAAGCTAAGACAGGACAGACCAGGGATAAGGGTAAGAACAAGAGACCTTTTTCTGGACCTCAGTAGCAGCATCAGGGCCCTCATAAGAAGGGACCCCAACAGGATCAGAGAGCGCATCAGCGGTGCAAGTTTCAGGGGGTTTGCTATAACTGTCGTAAGGTCGGACATAAGGCATCGGAGTGGCATAGCACACCAGCAGGAGCTCAGCAGGGAAAGGGTCCGAATCAGCAGCAGTAGCGACTTTAGGGCAGAGGTCAGGGCCAGCAGATGAGGCTTGAGGCATCGCCAATAGCTCAGAAGATTAAGGGACAGGTTCGCGCAGTTCAGGAGATTCCTCATGGGCAGATAGTCTCGTATTCTCCAGCACTAGTAGTAGAGCAGTCTTCAGCCATAGGCAGAGTGTATGCAGTAGTTCCGCGTGATCATGGAGCTAGCGGAGCCGTAGTGGAGGGTACGTTCCTTGTGAATTCCTTTCCCGCCCGTATTCTCTTCGATTCGGGAGCTTCGTATTCCTTCATTTTGTATGCTTTTATGTCTAGACTCCATCTTATAGCTCAGCCTCTAGACACCCCTTTATCAGTTTCCATCCCATAGGTGAGGTATCGCTTCTAGAGAGCGTTTGTAGGAGGTGTACTGTCAGTTTAGACGAGTCGGAGTTCGTTATCAATTTGATAGGGTTGCATATGTCTGAGTTTGGTGTTATCCTTAGTATGGATTGATTATCTTCCTACCACGTTAGTATTGACTGCTTTGCGAAGACAGTCAATTTGCAAGCGTCTGATGGGTCCGAGATGATTGTAGCTACCTCTTAGGGCAACCGTTTTGCGGAGTCATTTCTGGCATACATCAAAGAGGTGATACGACAGGATCAGAGTATTGATTTATTAGAGACTAGAGTTGTCTCAGAGTATCAGGATGTCTTTCAGGATATACCTGGGTTACCTCTTGTGAGAGAGGTTGAGTTTTATATTGAGTTGCAGCCGAGCACAGTCCTGATATCCCACGCACCCTATCGCATGACACCAGCTGAGATGAGGGAGCTTCAGACCCAGTTGGATGAGTTATTAGCTCAGGGTTTTATTCGTCGGAGTCAGTCTCCATGGGGAGCGTCGGTTCTCTTCGTGAAGAAGAAGGACGGCAGTATACATTTGTGTATTGATTATATAGAGTTGAACAAGGTCACTATCTGGAATAGGTACCCATTACCTAGGATTGAGGACTTGTTCGACCAGTTGCAGGGAGCGTAGTATTTCTCGAAGATTGATCTTGGTTCTGGTTATCATTAGTTGCGGGTTCGAGAGATGGATATTCCCAAGGCTACTTTTCTAACTCGATATGGATCTTTCGAGTTCATGATCATGCCATTTGGGTTAACCAATGTACCCGCGGTATTCATGGATTTGATGAGTCGGGTTTTCTGTCCCTTCTTGGACCAGTTTGTGATTGTTTTTATCGACGACATCATCATTTATTCGAGATCGGAGGCAGATCATGAGCAGCATCTATGGTTAGCTTTGCAGACCCTACGAGAGCATCAGTTATATGCCAAGTTCAGCAAGTGCGAATTTTGGCTTCCAAAAGTCAAATTTCTCAGCCACGTCATCAGTAGAGAGGGCATAGTAGTAGATCCGGTTAAGGTTACAGCAGTTCTTGATTGGGAACCATCGAAGACGGTGATAAAGATTCGTAGCTTTTTGGATTTAGCCGGCTATTACAGGAAGTTCATCCAGGACTTCTCGAAGATTTCGACGCCACTTACACGCCTTATGAAAAAGGGTGTATAGTTTATTTAGAGCGTGGAGTGCCAGAAGGCCTTTAATACCTTGAAGACTAAGTTGACTACAACGCCAGTTTTGACTATTCTGAGCAGCGACGGGATATTTGTGGTCTACACAGATGCATCATTGGCAGGTTTAGGAGACGTCTTGATGCAGACTCAGAGGATGGTAGCATATATCTTACGACAGTTGAGGGTACATGAGCAGAACTATCCCATTTATGACTTGGAGTTAGCAGCAGTGGTATTTGCACTGAAGTCATGGAGGTACTACTTGTATGGATTGTAGTTTGAGTTGTTCACAGACCATCAGAGTCTGAAGTATCTTTTCTCTCAGAAAAAGCTCAACCAGAGACAGAGGAGGTGGGTTGAGTTTATCAAGGATTACGAGTTCACAATTTAGTATCATCTGGGGAAGGTGAACGTCGTAGCAGATGCTTTAAGTAGGAAGCGTCGACATTGGGTTTCGGCTTTGAGATGCTCATTGTATCGAGATCTTCTTACTCTTAGCCAGTTTGATTTTAGACCCGAGATTTATGGAACCAGTGCATTTTTAGGAGCTGTGTCAGTGCAACCATCTTGGAGTATCAGAGTTGTCAGAGCTCAGCTGGAAGACTCTTGGATTCAAATCCGAAAGGAGGAGATTACCAAAGAGCCTAAGGCTGATTAGACCATTAGAGCAGATGGAGGTCTACGGATGAAGGGTAGGTTGGTTATGCCATCCAGTACCGAGCTGAAGAGGGAGTTATTTGATGAAACACATCATACTCAGTACACAGTACATCCAGGGACCACTAAGATGTACAAGGACCTAAAGAGACACTTCTGATGGAGTGGTATGCGTAGAGAGATTACAGAGTATGTGGCTAAGTGTTTTACCTGTCAGCAGGTGAAGGCAGAACATCAGAGGCCGACAGGAACACTTCAGCCTTTACTCATCCTAGAGTAGAAGTAGGCGAATATTTCTATGGACTTCATTATATGGTTGTTGAAGTCGAGGAAGGAGAATGATTCTGTTTGGGTGATAGTGGACCGGTTGACGAAGTCAACACATTTCGTTCTAGTGAAGAATACATACACAGCTGAGACGTATGCGAGGATATTTGTTCGGGAGATAGTTGGACTTCATGGAGTTCCAGACACGATTGTATCGGATCGAGGTTCAGTGTTCACTTCGCACTTCTGGAGGAGTTTCCAGGATTCTTTTGGCAGCAGACTATCATACAATAGTGTATTCCACCCACAAACGGATGGTCAGACGGAGAGAGTAAATCAGGTGTTGGAAGACATGTTGCAAGCTTGTGTCATTGACTTTTAGGGCAGCTAGAAGGATCATATTCCACAGATAGAGTTCGCTTATAACAATAGTTATCAAGTGACAATCGGTATGGCCCCGTACGAAGCATTGTACGAGAGACCTTGTAGATCATAGATATGTTAGGCAGAACCGGAGGATAGTTTGATGCTTGGGCCAGAGCTTGTGAGGTAGACCACTAAAAGGTAGCATTGATCAGAGAGCGGATTCTAACCGCTCAGAGTCGACAAAAGAGCTATGCAGATAAGAGACGAAGACCTTTGGAGTTTCAGGTTAAAGATTTAGTTATGCTGAAGGTATCGCCCATGAAAAGCATTCAACAATTCGGAAGGCGGGGAAAGCTTGAACTGAGGTATATTGGACCTTTCCAGATTTTGGAGCGTATTGGAGCCATGTCATACAGACTAGATCTTTCAGCATTGATGTCTAGTATACAAAATGTATTTCATGTTTCTATGCTCAAGAAGCACTTACATGATGAGGAGCAACAACGAGTGTTGGTTGCACTAGAGATTGAGATTCAGGATGATTTGACTACTATTGAGATTCCAATTGATATACTTGCCAGAGAGGACAAGAGACTTACAAACAAGGTTATTCCTTTGGTGAAAGTTCAGTGGAACCGAAGAGGCATTGAGGAGATTTCTTGGGAGCGCAAAGGGGACATGCGTCGCGACTACCCACACATGTTTGGACAGGTAAATTAATTTTTTGTATGACTTATATATGACTTATGGATTACATGTATGGTGATGTTTATACTTAACACTAAAATGAGGGTATTAACACTTAACTCCTAAATACTTGGAACACATGGTATATATATATGAGGGGTTCCTTGTTTGGATTTTTCGCTCTATGTACTTGTTCCATTTAGTTAGGGGTTAAGTGGGGGTATTTACATTTTAGATGGTTAAGTGTAGACATCAAGGATGATTTTCGGGAGCGCGAAGATGTTATGCAGCGTGACTACCTGCACCTATTGAGGAAGTGGATTGATTTATATGTGTGATTATTTGTATGGTTATATTTAGATTTAACGCTAGAATGAGGATATTTCTACTTAATTCTTAATCTTTTGGAATATATGGTATATATTTGGGGGGTTTTTTGTTTGGATTTTTCGCTTGACGTACTAGTTCCATTTGATTAAGGGTTGAGTGGGAATATAGTCATTCTGGATTGTTAAGTATAAATATCTCTATATGCTTATCAAGAGTTTAATATTATGAGAGGTGTATGTATGGGTTGGATTTCACCCTTGACATGCTTTCTAATACTATCTTTCAGTTAAGTACGATTTCTGAATTTCAAGGACGAAATTCTTTTAAGGGGGGAAGAATGTAAAACCCTAAAAAATTTGAATATTTTATGATAAATAATAATAAATATGTTATATATTTATAAATAACATATTATGATGTTTGAGTATGCTAGGAATTGATTTGAGATTAATTCAATATATATATATGTATATATATAAGAGCAAATGCACAAATCAGGCTCGATGTATAAATCTGGAAATTTATGACTAGTGGAGAAATTTTATATTTTATACACTAATACATTATGAATATGGAAAATCTTAAAAGATCAAAGTTGTATATATCTTCAGCATCTTTCCAACAAATCTTTAATCACCTTATTCCGAGGTCAGATACGAAAGTTACAGCCAAAATACCGAAGAGTGTGTTTCTAGTCAGACTGGGTTTTCCAGTTTCAGGTTTTGGGTTTTGGGCTGTAGTTTTTCGGGTTTGCTGTCATATATACACATGTTTAAACATGAAAAACACCTCTTTTCTCCTATGTTCCAAACTCTAGCAGCCCCTTTTCCCCTCTCTTAAACCCTAGTTCTTTTCTTTGGCGATTTTAAGGGATTTCGGAGGATTTTTCAGTGGGTTTTGTGCAGTGCAGCGAAGGAGATTAGTTCTCTTTCATGTGGTAGGAGTTTTTCAGCATTTGAGGCGAGTAACATCTCA
Organism: Asparagus kiusianus; assembly: GCA_022839385.1. NCBI lineage: Eukaryota > Viridiplantae > Streptophyta > Magnoliopsida > Asparagales > Asparagaceae > Asparagus > Asparagus kiusianus. Next base: position 98,763 of record BQKN01000681.1, on the reverse strand, counting down.
CCCAACTCTGCACCCTTTTATTTTGCATGTTTTATTAAGTTTTATTCGGATTTTTCGAGCCTAAAACGTATTTTTAGTGTAGAAAAGATAGATGTTTATAACTTATGAAGTGAGAATACATTATCATAATTTTCTAATTGATTACAACAGTAATCTTGACAAATTTTAGATTTGGAATTTATTAATCATGAATTAAATTATAAGTTTTTTCTTTTAAAACGTTTAAACATGTGTATATAAATATTTAGGGTTTCGACGAATATATGTACATGCTAATATTTTGTTTCATGTTGTTTCATATATGTTGATATCAGTAATATTATGCTTGGAAAATAATGATGTTACTTTTAGATTTGTTTCGAAGCAGACAGAAACCTGTAAAGGGTTTCTGCCTGTTTCGGTTGATTACCGGCACAGTTTATGCATGTTTACTTTTGTTGTGTGCTTTAATGTGAACGAGGAGTCGTCTCGAATATTTGGCGTTAGAAATTATTATTTATTATGTATCTTCATATGTGAGATGGCTTGCGGACATGAGTTTAGATTTGCACACCGAGACATGTGTGAAATTAGTGCATATGCATCCTTTTCATATATCTCATCGATATTCTACATATTTCACTCAGTCAATGTGTTGGGAAATTATTATGTGTAGTCCATGTGTTGGACATTCATCATATTCAGTCCATGTGTTGGACATTCATTATATTCAGTCCATGTGTTGGACATTCATCATTCAGTCCATGTGTTAGACAATTTATATATGCAGTCCATGTGTTAGGCATCCACTACACCTAGTCTTAGTCCATGTGTTGGACACATATTTAAACCTTGAGTATGACACTTACACTTACATAGGTTTGACATGACACTTAAGTGGGTTTTGACATGACATGGTATTTGAGTTCTGAGATGTGTTAGTCTTCTTTATATTATTGTTCTTGTATTAGATCTTGCGTTTGGTATTTAAGGATTTACAATTTGAGATACAAGGTATATACATGAGGGTTTCCTTATTTGGATTATTTTACTCGACGTACCTATGCTCGTGTTGTAATTTCCTAAATACTAAAATTCTCTTATTGTTAGGATCAATGATTTCATGTATATATGTATTAACTGTATTTTCTATATGCTACGAGCCCTCTCCCTTAGGGTTGGTTGTGATGTTGCTCGCTAGCGCTTTGAGGCTCGTTGTCCCCTCCCATTTCAGGTAACGAGCCAGGTGCACGAAGAGTCACAGGTTGATGGCGATACCTATTAGCGTCCATCTTTTATTTGTAGTTTTATTTTATTTATAGAGCTCCACTGTAGACATTTTGTTTAGACATTTGAGAGTTATGTTCTAGAAGTTGTAAAGGTTGTGTGCCTTATTTTTTTTTATCAGATATTCTGTATTTGAGACTTGTTAAGATCTCCAGACTAGTTATTTCAGAGATTCACTTTATATTTTTGTATGTTGGATGATAAAATATTATTTTTATCTCTATTATTTCATCATATATCTCTTGTATTATCTTTTACTTACTTTTGTACCTACACATGTTGTTGACTCTACTAGAGAGATAGTAATTGTGATTGTTAATCATGTTATTGCACGGTGTGGTGCATGGTAGGTTTGACATTCTTGGTTTTACCTTGGACTGCAGCCTTGTGTGAACCTACGGGCGTCACAACCATCAATAGCAACTCGTTCTCGAGAAGTTGCAGTTTTGTATTATTCTTCTTTGAAAAGAGTGTAACAAAGGTGTATCATGCTTCCTTCGATGTTTTAGCATGCCGAATATGCTCCAACATTTCTTCTTCAACTGTGGTCATTAAAGCAAACATCGCTTTGCCTGCTTTAATTTCCATTTCCACAAGATGCTGTTTGCATCTTCCGTCGCCGGTTGTGTAACTTTGCTACCACCGACAACCTCCCAAAAGTCTTGACCTTGTAGGTAAGACTCCATACATGTTGCCCACGTGTCGTAGTTTTTGTTGTTGAGCTTCTTGATTCCTCCAACTACTTGAAGGTCACCCATCGTGCCGACAAGACTTCGACTATACCGAATTAGCTTGACTAACAAACTTACAGAGTACCAAACTCCTCACGACTCAAGATAGCTCCAGCAAGAACGATCACTGACCAACCTAGCTCTAATACCAATTGTTGAGAAAAATTTAAAGTACACAACTCTAAACTTACTAATATTGGACCCAAACAAGTATACAAATCACTTGTATTATACTGATAATAAATGACACTACAACACTTTTCAAAGACACTTACAATTTGAAGAGAAATACAAACACTCAAAAGAAAGCTCACAACTCACACTCAAGATACCACACTCAAACTAAGAATACAAAGACTTAATTTTTTATGGAGGATGCATAACCCAAATGCAACAGAGGGTATTTATAGTCCTCACCATGCAATCCTAATCACACATTATTACCACATTCTACACACTTCTCCTAAAAGATCTTCTTTCTATATCCTTCTACAATTTTCTCTTAAAAATATCTTTCTTCCACATTTGTTAAGAAGCTTCCTTTGTCTTGGGCTTAAATGAAATGAATTGGACTTTTATTTTCCTTGGGCTGAAATAAAAAAATAGGTTGGGCTTTGTAATGAGCTAGGGTTGATCTTCAACAAGAAATATTTTTCCATATATATTAGTTAATAATATTTTTAATTATATATATAAAGATAAGCATTTAGTAAAATATTATTATTATTAAGTAAAGTTTTTAAAATATAAACAAATAATATAAAGAATCTTATCATGTATTGTTAACTTTCATGACATATATTCCAATTTATGCTTCCTAATATGATAGATATTATAATTATAGAGTAGATCTTGAATATAAGGTAATATATCATATAAATATTTCAAGTAATTAGAAATAAATATATCTTGAATTAGGTAATATATTAGATGTATATTTAGATTAATAGAAAATGTTGAATATTATTTTATTTGGAGGATAAGTTTAATATCTTGAATATAAATGATACGGGTGTATCTTCTCTTCGGGAGCTTAGCGATCCTCATGGGAGTTTGAGGATAGATGATTCTCATGGTATCTTGAGAATAGAGTAGAGGAGTCGTGGACGAGGCCATTGGAAGCAACGAAATCGAAGGATTCGTCAAAACTGCAAGAATTACAGTTGGGCTCTGGCCGGTCGACCGGCTTGGTCGCGGCGGTCGACCGCGTCGTGCACAGACCCAGACTGTGTCTCGGGACTAAGATCGGTCGACCGATGGTGGCGCTGCGGTCGACCGGAAAACCCTGTAATCGATTTCAAGTTTTCATCGTTCTGACCGGTCGACCGCCTTGGGCACTACGGTCGACCGCGTAGCGGATCCGGGCCTAGGTCTGTTTCCT
>BQKN01000681.1:59359-89108 GCA_022839385.1 Asparagus kiusianus | reverse complement strand
TTCTATTCTGTAGAGTGTTAGTTCTAATCTGCACAGTGTTAGTTCTATTCTGCACAGTGTTAGTTCTATTCTGTAGAGTGTTAGTTCTAATCTGCACGGTGTTAGTTCTATTCTGTAGCGTGTTAGTTCTAATAATATGCACAATGTTAGTTCTAATCTGTAGTGTGTTAGTGTCAGTTCTAGCTGATGGCTTGTTAGTTCTATTTTATACTTACATTGTCTAATTTATACTACGTTATATCTAATTTATAACAATTATGACTAACAATATGGGAACTATAGTGGAACTAGCAATAACTCTAGTAGAACTAACAAAATAGCGATTAGAACTGATAAATAAAACATTAGAACTATAGTATGGAGCATAACAAAGAACTGCTTAATGACAAATAAAACATTAGAACTGAAGTCCAGTTAAACCTAGTATAGAACTAACAAGAAGACGATTAGAACTTAAGTTAATTGATTTTACAGTTAACCTACGTATCTTGTCGGACTTGCTCGTTTTCCTGTTTATTCGAAGAATCATCTCCTTCTTTAAAAGCTTGCACGTGAGCCTCTTTCAGTCCAAGATTGTGGCAATGCTCCACCATTGACGTCAGATCACCATCGTTCTCAATGAGAAATGTTAAGCTTCCAACTGTTTCATCTTCGTGTGCCAAAATTAATGACTCGTATGGAAGATCTAACCTCTCTGCCGCATCAAACTTGAGATCCAAGATGGTGGTTGAAGAATTAATCTTCAAGAATACCGCTTTATTCTGCGAAGAGACAATGCAGATGATGTCCTTTTCAGCCATTTTGAAGGGATAGTAAGAGTAATGGAGAGAGTTATGGAGAGAATTTTGGTCTGAGGAGGAGGAGTAATGGAGAACTAACTAGTTATTGCTCATGATGGAGTAAAAAAAAAGGGGGAAATTTCCCTCCATTTTCCCCATCATATCGCATTAATGAGAAGTGACTTCTGTTGTTCGGGACCAGGACTCGTCTGGGGAAGAAAGAGAAGGGCAGTTTCGGTTTTTTGGCAAAATACGATCTGCTTTTAGTATAAAGCTGACGTGGAGGGGGCTTAAAACATTAAAGCTAATTTTTTGGGGCTATTCCACATGGGGCAAAGTACAAGGGGGCTTGTCACACGAAGTTCCACTTTTGGGGCCTGGACACATTTTTCCCTAGAATTTTTTAACTAAAAAATAAAAATGTACCAAACATATCATTTCCCTTTGGTTTTTAAAATTTTAAATAATCTATAAAATTTGGTAACTAAAAATTAAAAAGGTACAGATTTGCATAAGAATCGCATATGATAAGATAAAATCCCTAAATTTATTTGAAAGTTACACCTGAATAAAGATCAGCTTGATTTAATATCAGATTAATGGTTAGGATTTACACCTAATAAAATAAGCGACCGATTAAGAAGTCCAAGTGTCAAAAAGTTAGACATGCTAAAATGCTGATGTGGCAAGCGTGTTTGAGGTCATTTGGTTTTGCTTTAATGTATACCCTAATAATATTTGGACATAGAAAAGGCAAATTTCACAAAACACCCCTAAACTTTACAAATCATAGAAAACCTCCTTTAACTTACAACATTTTACTAAACCCTTTAGATAAAGTAAAGCCTAAAAAATTGGTTTTGTGCAAAACTAGCCAAAATTTAGAGGGTTTTTTTTTTCCAAAAATCCTCAAAGGTCAGGGTTTTGTCAATTTTACCTATTATATATAATGACAATATAAGACTGTTAATCCAACTAGTTTATTGTGTTCCAAGTGGAAATGCTAAAATCTGCAGCCGGCCTTTGCCGCCTCCAACACAAATTCAATCTACTTCACTCCATTCTTGAACAATTCAACTTGCGCAAAAAACCTTTCACTTTCTATACTAGACAGTTTCTTCTTCTTCTTCTCCTTCATCAGTCAATCATCAATGGCTTCTATCAATCCATCAGTAATCATCAAACACTCTTCAAACTTCCTCAATCAAATCCTAACTCAACCTGACAATATCCATCGACTCCTCTCTTCTTCCAAACTCAAACTACCCTCACCGATCAACCCAACTCTCCTCCAAGCCTTAACTCTCTTCACCCAATCCTCATCATCAAACTCCTCTTCCATTGAAAAACTCCTCTTATCTCTCTCAACCCCTTCTCCTCTCTCCTCTCTCCTTCTCTCCTTAACCTATTCTAACCTCAATCGCCACGTCAGTGCTGCCCTTGCCCTTCTTGATATCTTCATCCTCGACCCTGCATTTGCTCGGTCAGAAGATCTTGCATTGCCAGTGTTTGAGAGTTTGTTCATTCCTTATCTTGTGCCCGCGGTTCACTGGTTTTCACAGCGAAGAGGGAAGGTTCTAGCAGGTTCTAGAAAGTTTGAGAAGATGAGTGTTTTGTCGAGGATGAGTGGGGGTCAGGCTAAGGAGTTGAGGGAGTTGGAGAGGGGGTATGAGGACGTTATGGATGAGAATTGCAGGGTTTATGCCGAGTATTTGAAGAAGGTTTTAGAAGGTTCCGATGGCCTAAGCCCACCGGAGTTGGTGTTTATGAGGAGTGATGGTGGATTTGAGGAGGAGGAGGAGGAGGAGGAGAGGGGCTCTGTGATTGGATTGGAGAAAAGACAGTATAACAATGTAATTTTTGCATCTTGTTTCTTCTCTGAAGTGTTTTTTTTTGGGTTAATAGCAGATAGACCCCCCTGAAAAGTATTCCTGATTTGAACTTACAACCCCTCTAGTTTTATTATTGCTAAAACTTTGGCATATTTTGAAATTAGTGAGTTTATCTGGTAAAAGAGTTGAAAGAGTTTAAACCAGGGGTCAATTTGCAATAATAAAACTATATGGGTAAGTAAGTTAGAAACAGTGATACTACAGGGTGTCTGTGCAGTTAACCCTTTTTTCCACTATGAATTTCACTACTCTTTTTTAGGTTTTCATATCTTTGGCTCAGTTTTGTGATTCTTTATGTACTAGTGTGCACCTCATGCAAAACACGACCCCCTATTTTTTAAGCACTGCATTTTAAACTTGTCCCCCTCTAAGTTTTAATACATTTGATTTAATTATTGTATGTTTAAAATTAGAAATCATATCTACTCCTCTACACTTAAAAGAACGATCCAAGTTTTAATATATTTGATTTAGAAATTATATCTGCTCCTCTATACTTAAAGAATGATCCAAGTTTTAATACATTTGATTTGTTTTACTGTTTATGATACTGTAAAATATTGTAGCATAGATACTAACTTCAGTAGTATAAATAGTAATTTCGAGTGTAGACAGTATTTATTTTAGTATTTACTGTAGTATGAACAATAATTCTTTGGGTTCTCCTTTATGTATAGAGGAGTAGATACCATCTTCTTTATTTGGGTTTGACTGAGATGATATAGAGGTTTGTTTCTTATCGTTCAATTATCATGTCATGTTGAATTTTGTGTTTTACATATTTGACTACATCTTCAAATGGATTTTTTTTTTGGATTTTTAATTGCCTCCTTGATGTGCTTTGGGATTATTTTTTACTGAATTCCTGCTGGCAATTTTTGCAGTTTCTTTGGTACTTTATTTGTTTGGGACTTTTAATATATATATATTTAAAGACTTTCAGCATGTAAGTTTATTCATTTTTTGGTTATAGTACTTAAAATACAGGTCACAATTGGCTGATTTTATTTGTATTGGTTGCATCTCTATTTTTGTTCACTTGCTTTTGTTTGGCATGCAAATGTCCTTGTAAATATCTCCTGGCTGAGATCTCTATCAGTTTGCATAATTAATTAAGAACAGGATTGTCTTTCCTCTTTGACTTTTCTTTTCCTTTTTCGCATTTTTCTGCTTCGCAGTATTTATAATTAATCTGTCGCTAGTATTATTCTAATTTGACAGCCATCCCTTGAATACCTCAAACCTGGAGCTTACTAAAATGTACTGCAACCAGAGTTGGTTATAAATTATTTAAGCTTATAGTTGCATATAGGTTGTTCTATCCAGTGAAAATTATTTTTGCACTCATCTATCCTGATAGTTGACCTCTATTCCAGCAATTTTTCCGGGAAATTTCCCTTTTCCTGACATTTTCGACATCTTCGTTAAGACATTTAATATCAGAAACCTTTATGAAATGAGCAATATGGTTCTAAAATTTTGCATTGACATTTTTATTTACATGTCATTTTCACTCCAGTTTTAACATTTTAAGTAACTAACATATTCATTTGCATTTCTGCAGCCAATGTGGGTTGGAGAGGATCAATATGTTGAATTCTCCACGCAACAGAGCAGAAAAGACCAAAACAACAAGAAAAACCCTTCACCTTCATACCCTAAAAGAGTCCCTTCACATTTCCTCAATAAGCACCAATCTAATGAGAGGAGAAATAGGAAAGGAAATCTAATCTCAGACCCTGGGCAATCCTCCACAGAATTTATTGAGAATTATGAGGAGTCTTGGTCCGAATATGGACTCGATATAGAGGTTGAAAAAACTTCGATTCTGACGAAGAAATATTTACATTATATATATATTATCTTGTTCATCTGATTTATCTATGTAAATTATACAAATATTTTTTATTTGTCTTATAGAAAAAATAACCCTGAACCAACAATGTCACAGAGCAACCAAAGCCAAGGCCAAGACGAGAAGCAGGAACAACAAACACCCCTGGAATTTACATGGTATATTCAACTTCTAAAACACACTTTTTGATACGATGTTGCCTGATTTTGTCATATTTCATCATTCTATGTTCTTTCACAATCAACCTCTTTGTTATGATAATCACTATGTTAAAGAGTTTCTACGAAATGAAATTGCCGCCTTCATATCATATTCATGCCATAATTATCATACCAACTTTCAATCTTCTCGTTACTCAAATTTCTCTTCAGTTCTCCAATCACCTCAATGGTTGATTCCGATAGCTTCATTTCGTGGAGCAAAGCAAACCCACCAAAGGACTTTGTGTGCCCGATAACTAGCAACATATTCAATGATCCAGTAACCCTCGAGACTGGCCAGACCTACGAACGCGAAGCTATTCGAGAATGGCTAGATCGAGGAAACTCAACATGCCCAGTTACGCGTCAGAAGCTTTCAAGCACTCAATTGCCGAAAACCAACTATGTTCTCAAAAGACTTATCGATAGCTGGATAGAACAGAATCCATATTCAACTCCAATTCAAAATCAGTCACAAAGCCCTTCTCCATTGCGTGCACCGTCTCCTACTAGCGTCATAAGACAAGCTTCCATCGATGGAACGACATCAGATCTTCGCCTTGCAATCTCACAGCTCTGCACTTCTGAGATCCTCGATGAATCTGAAATGGCTGTTATTCATATTGAACAGTTTTGGAGGGACTCCAACATGGAGTCTGAGATTCTCGCAGCTTTATCGAAACCTGCGGTGATCAATGGCTTTGTTGAAATACTGTTTAATTCTGTCAACCCTCAAATTCTCAGGTCTACAGTTTTCTTGCTCGCCGAATTAGCGTCAAAGGATAAATATGTCATCCAAACTCTGACACGGGTCGATTCTGATATTGATTGCATGGTTGCCCTCTTCAAGAAAGGACTAGTGGAGGCAATAGTACTGATTTATTTGCTGAATCTCTCTTTGGGGAATCTAATAGGAATGGATATGCTTGATGCGCTTATAATGACTGTAAAGAGAAACGAAGAAGATGAGTTTGATATTTGTTTGAAGCCCAAGACTGTGTCTGTGCTTCTCTTGTGGCGAATAATGAGAGACGATGCGAGAACTTCAGCAGTTGTTGCTGGTTCTCTGGTTTCAGGGAGGGCCATTCAGAGTGTTGTTTTGAGCTTGGGAGCTGAGTTGATTGAGGAGAGGATAGCTGCTATTGGGATTTTAGTTAGGTGCATTGAGGAGGATGGAAATTGTAGAAATTTGATTGCTGACCAAGCTAAGTTGGCACAAGTTATGGAGAGTTTTACAGTGGCGAATGACATTGAAAGACTTGAGATTGTAAGGTTTCTTCATGAGCTGGTGAAGCTGAGCAGGTACTCCAAGTTACTATGTGATATTATATGTTTTAAATTTGATGGATATTGTTACTGAATCTGTGAAATGCTTTTTGTGCGTGTTTTGCATAAGGAGAACATTCAACCAGCAGATTCTGCAAATTATAAAGGATGAAGGTGTTTTCAGTACAATGCACACCCTTCTTATTTATCTGCAGACAGCTCTCAAGGATCAAGCGCCCATAGTTGCAGCTCTACTTCTGCAGCTTGATCTTTTGGTTTGTATCTTTTGATGTTTTATTTTTTATCAGATAAATTTATATTACACATTCACTTAGGTTTTATCTTAATTTAATTTGACAACCAATAAACAGCAGTATATTTCAATTTACCTCCATCGAGTACAGGCTCATAAAATTCAGTTCATCAGGTTGAGCCAAAACTGATGAGTGTATACCGTGAAGAAGCCATCGATGCTCTTATATCTTCTCTAAAAGATTCAAACTTCCCAAGTACTCAAATTCTCGCTGCTGAGACGATCTCATCTCTTCAAGGCAGGTTCTCATACTCTGGCAAGCCCCTGGTTCGAGCTTTTCTCTTAAAGCACGCAGGAATGACGAAGAGCTACAGGGCATTAATGCGCGCAGAACAGCTTGGTCATGTTCTTGAAGATCCTGATGAAAATTTGGTCAGCTTCAATTTCTTTTATCTCTTAATTCCGTTCGTTCCATCATTGGATATCTCTTCTTAAGCTTTTATCGATGCCATAGGAGGAAGAGAAAGCAGCCGACGAATGGGAAAGAAGAATGGCATTTGCTCTGGTGAGCCATGAGTTTGGATTGATCTTTGAAGCTTTAGCTGATGGTATGAAGAGCAAAAATGCTGAGTTATTCTCAGTATGTCTAGTATCTGCAACTTGGCTTGTTCATATGCTATCTTTTCTTCCTGATACTGGGCTAAGAGGGGCTGCAAGAATGTGTTTGCTGAAACGATATATTTCGATTCTGAAGTCATCGAGAAATGTTGATGATAAAGCATTCGCTATGCTCGCACTCAGAAGCTTTATGAATGATCCTGGTAAGTCATAGGAATATGGGTACAGAAATTCATCTCTATGATTTGATGTTTTAAAGTGATATTTTGCTCCCTCCGTTTTTTTCGAAGTCATTTTGGGCATAAAAATAGGTAAAATGCATGTTTATCGCATGGAAAGTGTCTTATTTGCCTAAACTTTCAGAGGGAATGAATGTTCTTACCTTACACATTAAGGACATCATGAAAACTATGAGAGAATTGAAGAAATCATCTGTTATAGCATATGAGATGCTGAAACTTCTCTCGGATGGGCAAGAATCCAGTACTGTAAGTTCCGCGACCTCCAACTTTTTCTCTATGAAAATCTTTCACATTAAACATCTGAAATATACTATTTTGTTTGGCAGCATGATTTTTGGAATCATAAAGAGTTGAATCAAGCAGATTGTAGCACAAATGGAGAGGTGTCATCAATAGTTTACTTCAGGAAGATGATCTTTTCTGGACATTCAGATGGAACAATAAAGGTAAATCACCTGTATTTAAAATGTCAACCATATCTAAAGAAAATTCTGTATATCTTTCAACTAATAAGCTTCAAACGCTACAGATATGGAGCGGGAGAGAAAATATCCTTGATCAGATCCAAGAAGCTCGGGAACATACAAAGGCAGTCACCAGCTTGGCCATCCTACAATCTGGAGATAAATTGTACAGCGGCTCGCTTGACAAAACTGTTAGGGTATGTTAATGTTATTGTCCTGAAGATTCGCAATGACATAACTGTTTGGGTATGTTAATATTATTGTCCTGCAGATTCGCAATGACATATCTACTTGTGTCAACAACAGCAAGAACAAAGTTTTAATCCAAAATATTTGGGGTTGGCTACATAAATCCTTCTTCGATTCAGGCTATCTCCTCCATTAACTATCATCATACCCTTCGTAGGCTTGGTTTGATAGGAGGGAGGTGGACTGAGGTAGGTGCCCAAGAAAAAAAAGCCCTCTTAGGAAGGAAATTTTTGGAGGGTAAGGTGAGGTGGGGTATAGTGAAAGAAAGTTGAAAATGAATGGGAAGTGTAGAGAGAAACAAATCTCTGATTTGGAGGGATACATGAGGAGGGAGTGGATTTATTCTATAGTAATTGTTATACCTTCACCAATTTTTCATAATTATTCAATTGTCCTTTTCTTTAAATAAGAAATGTTACCTAAAAAAAGGGTATTATTGTACTTTAACTAACTCATAACCTCACCTTCCCTTCCCATCCCCTCAATCAATAAGCAAAAAGTCATGCACCTCTCCTCAACCCCCCCGCCCAAACACACAACAAACAGCAGGTATAGCCTTCCCTGCCCTTCATTGCTCCTTCCCTCCCCTCCTCATGTCCCCTACAAAACCAAACCTTAATTACTTCCAACCCAGTTTCTTATGTCTACCTCTCGTCCTCATTCCCCCATTAATTATGATCTTATCTATTTGATGCATTTAGTAGCCCCTAGCGTACATGAAGAAACCACATTAATAATGTTTCACACTTTTTCCCTCAATTGGAGCAACCTCTAACCTCTTATAAATGAACTCATTTCTTATCATATCTTTTAGCGTAAGAAACAAAGCGACGACTTACCTACTTGTTTCTAGAACTAAATCAGTGTTCCCATGTGCAGGTTTGGTGTATTCGAGATGGAAAAATATGCTGTGTAGAAGTTCATGACATGAAAGATCAGGTTCATAATTTGACTGTTGCAAATACCATTGCCTGTTTCTCTCCACAAGGAGCTGGTGTCAAGGTATTATATCAACATAAGCAATGACAATGAACATCTATTTTAGGAAAGAAAATAACTTGACATGAACAATTAGACTATAAACTATAAATCTTTCCATGATTCAGAAGATATCAATGAAACTATGTTTTCTATTTCTGATCAGGTATTTTCTTGGAATGGTGGCTCCAAGCTAATTAATCCTAACAAGTATGTGAAGACCTTGGCTCTTGTGAATGGCAAACTTTATTGCGGATGTCATGATAATAGCATCCAGGTCTGTTCAGTTCTAATACACAGATACACGTTTGTATATTAATATATGTACATATGTGTGTACATGGTTGACAACTTGACTGATTCAATAATGAATAATTCAGGAAATAGATTTGGCATCAGGGACACTGGGTTCAATTCAAACAGGCAACAAGAAGCTACTAGCGAAAGCCAACCCGATAAATGCATTGCAAGTTAATGATGGGCTGCTCTATTCAGCAAGCAGTACTTCAGATGGCTCAGCAGTTAAGGTAAATTTTCTTTTCTTGTCATATAGCATATCAATGACTGGAACCAATGCAGCTGATGTTTTTTCACGTTGGACATTTCACAGATACATAATGCTTCAAACTACACCCTCATAGGATCTTTGCCATGTACAGCAGAGATACGGTCAATAGCTATCAGCACAGATTTGATATATATAGGGTGTAAGATGGGGATTGTGGATATATGGTCAAAAGAAAAGCTTACGAGGATTGCGAGTCTTCAAACAAAGACAAACTCTAAAGTACAATGCATGGCTGTTGATAGTGAGGGAGAAGTTTTAGTTGTGGGCACATCTGATGGAAGGATTCAGGTAAATATTCAACATACTTTAAAACACCACAACGATATTCAACTGTCTTAGAATGTAAAATTATAACATTAAGGTAGAAAATCCTTTTTTTTCCTTTGTTCATCCAAATTGATTAATTTCTCTTGGTTATGATAGGCATGTTCTTGTTTTTTCAGGCTTGGGGACTAGCCTAAAAGGAAGCAAGGGGATGTACAGTATAGAAATTTCATTTTAATTGTCCATAAAGGAATAAGAAAAGATTTTTTATTCATTGGTTACTTTGACATGTGCTCAGATTTCAGCCTTCATAATTAGAACTCTGAAATTGATACTATGTAACAAGTTGCAAATATTCCATTTTAGCAACTTTGGAAATTGAAATGCTTCATTCCACTAATATATGTAATTAAAGGGAAGTGTAAATGCATATTCAATTAATCTTTTGGTCTTTTGGACACAAACTCCTCAACAGACATAAATAATCTGTACTTTTTATATTGTATGAATCTGCATGATGCCATAGCTTCAAACAAAATAAGTTTATACTTTGTAATTATTAGTTTTGACCTGTATAAAGAGAGCGAATTTGGATCCTCTTCACTTCTTACATGATAGTAAAGAAACTAGTTTCCAAGAGTCATGTGACCATGAGATGTAATTGTGAAGAAACATCATATTCCTAGAAGCACGAGAGCATGAAATAAAGAAGGGAAAGTGAAAAAGCAAAGTAGGGTGGAAAAGTGAAAAAGCAAAGTAGGGGCGGAAAAAGATCAAGTCAACATCGAGATTACATGCTAAAATGCATAGGCTTAACCCTGGCCTTCTGCAACCAATAAACTCGTAATAAATACATTTGAATATCCTTTTTTGAGCACAAATATATCTGATATATCCCATATTGCTTTTGTTATTTGTTTTTTTGGTTTGATTTTGGGATAAAAATGAAGGTACTAATTGTGGAACAAAAAAGTATTTTGATTTTGTGATGAATATAATGGCAGTAGAAAGTCTTTTGATTTTGCAATGAAAAATAAAGGCAACAATTGTTGAATAAGAAAGTCTATCTCATATTAATTATACAAAAGTCCAATGTCAAAGCAAGTGCCTAAAATATAACATTGAATAAGTTTGATTAGTAGGTCATGTATTCTAGATACTGACGCACTGAATTCTCTGTTGTATACAAAACTAGAACTGAATCAAGCATCAGGACAGCACCATGCCTCCAGAGTCACTGTTTCCACTCCAATGTTTTTCATGTCGAAAATGTTTGCTGGATCAAAGAAAAAAAAAGTAAACAGAAGAATTTCAACATTCAATATTGATTCAAAGGATGTAATTTTTATGGATAAGTCACAAACGGTATCATGTTTGTATATGTTCATTCCTTGGATTAAAAAATTAGATGTATATTCTGAGACTCTTCTTCGTAAACTGCCCTCGCAAAAGTCATAGGCCAATATAAATCAATGGTTCCAAGAACACATATAGGAAGAGAAGATTCCTAAAGTAGCACTAAACTATATTGAGACTCGAAGTTCAAGGTGGATCCTATCTGAATAAATATTTATAACTGAAATTTTGAAGTCTTATTATGTACTAGTGATGACAGAAACCACTAAGTAAAATAAAGATAACAAGTTCTAGATTAGGAGGAAAGAGAAAAAATAATTTAATCAATGATATAGAAAGATAAGGCATATTTCATAGATGAACACAGTAAGGAGTAGTCACGATGCTTAGCGCAGGTGTTTACATGCATATATTCAAAATTAGATGGAGGATATGCATTTTACTTAACACTTCTATTGTTAATTTACAAGCATATACTCATAAAAAATTTCCACATGGCTTTTAAAACATGCATTAGGAAAGAATTACAGAGGTTGCCAGAGGAACACTAACCAGCATGTACTTCAGGTGTTTTTGCTGCAGTTGCATCAACAATCACAGTAACAGGTAGGTAGTTCAATGCCACGGCATCAAAGACAGTTTGCCTAATACAATTTGGTGTTTGAACTCCTATATGTGATGTAAAAAAAACAAAAGTTAATAGATTCAGCACATTGTGGGATATACTGCAAAATGAAACACATAGTAATATTTCTATATCGTGATTGTAGAAGGTAACCCCAAAAAAAAATTAATAGTAATAATAATAATTCTTTTGTATTGCATCATATGCTTACCAACGACAACCAAGCTCTTGATTCCATTGCTCTGAAGAAGTGAGTTGAGGTGTGTGTCAAAGAATGCACTAAAGCGCGTCTTTACCAATTTATATTCTCCTTCCTTGGGTACAAGTCCATCTATTAGCTCTGCACCTTTGGTGCCCTTTGTAGTAGGCCCATTACCACTAGCATACAAGTGCCTTCGGAAGAGTTCGACATCTCTGCCTGCACGGTCGTGCTCACGAACGACCTACAGTCACTCATCTGTAACTGCTTTTTTCAATGAATTAAAGGAAGTAGTGTGAAAGACAAGTCTAGTAAGATTTATTCTAACTATGCACATGCAGAAAACTTTATTATTGAAGGTCATAGTTAGTATCAATATTTTAATTATTTGATCAAAGAGCTCAGTGATTAACAAGATAGTTTGCCTTCAGTTTAAAATGATCGCTATACTCAAAAGGTAAACCATAAGCACTTTAAACCATAAGCACTTATAAGAGCATATTTGACACTTCTGTAGGCCAATCTTCGCAATGATGAGAACCCAATTCTTAAGCACCATGTTCCTCTTTCATTTCAATTTTATAACCTCTTATTCGCACAAACTTTTGATTGCACGGAGTTTTCTCCATAAAAAGGGCATTTTTCTTATATTCAACACCTCGCAAAAAGATGGTGCTTAACAAAAATTCTACTCATTACTCCCTAAAATCCTGCTGTGGATGACTTATCTGTACAAATATGAAATATTGCTACAGAACTACTACTGTAATCCTAAAGCAAATTCAGAAAATATAAACCAAATTTTCAGTAACTATGACGGGAAAAGAAAAAAAAAGGTACCCAAATCACTAGAATCCCACGCTCCCTCGCAACAGAGACGGCTTTGATGACGTTTGAGACAATTGCTTCACCGCCGTCCACGCGCATCGGAGCATCGGCCAAAATAAAATCATTCTAAACCCAAAAAAAAATAAACTAATAAATACTGATAAGTACCCAAGCTTTTGATTTTTTTTCCCCCTTTCAATTCCAAAAAAGAATGAGAAAAAGAAGTAAATTCGAAATTGAGAAGACCTGCATGTCGATGACGAGCATCGCAGTTGAAGGAGCCATGGCGACGAGATGGAAGCCTTCAATTCCCAATTCTGCGGCTGGATTCTAAAGTTTAGAAGTAGACAGGAGTCGAGGTTGAACTTGAACCAGTCTCTGTTAATTGTCGGTGAGAGGTAAAATTGTAATTGTAGGAATTCTCCAATATCCTCTCTATTTCTATACTATATGACACCACCACCAAATCTTGGTATTTCTACGTTACATCTCCAAATTTGTATTAAAAATAGACTCAAAAAATGTTCCAGCGTCTTTTTGATGTTTAAATCGTACCTACAGCGATAAGTAGGCAAAAAAAAAAAAAAACAACTCATCCGCGGTGAACTTTACGACTGGCAAATTTTTTTTTCCCACCTCCTGACTTCTCAAGTTATTATATTTTACACGCTTCTTGGTCTCTTCTCTCTCTAACAAATTTTAATAAGACAAGATGCAGCGTCGAAGTTGAGGAACAACACAGAGGTAGCTTGGGTCCGCGAGCTCAAAGATATTGTTTATGAATCTATGATGCTGATGACATTCAGGACTCGCTTCTATTGAAGACCCAAGATTTGTTTGCAACGCAAGAGCAAGAAGTCGATGGTGCGGTAATTATTCCCCCCATTTGCCCACGTCCTGTTTGACAATTTGCTTCCGTAGGTGATATATAGTATATTATTTTTATCGTTTCATTTCTTCAAGTTATAATCTTTTAGATCTTTTTGGTAATGAGGCTTAGACCCAGGGACCTTCTGGATTCAATTGCTACAAGGCTTGCTTGATAAACAATTTGGCTAGAAGCTGCTAGTGTTCAGTGTATTCAACAAAATAGCTAGCAACAATAATTATCTTCCACTCAAAATTTTGTAAGAATTATCCAACCTTAGTACATCCAACCTCTTAATTAAGTACACAGCAAAATAATGAGGCAACCTACATGCTTGTCCTCATCCAGGTACTTATTTCATCAACTAATGTAGCTGTATCTTATGGACCGTCCACAATGGGGTGCTCAGTAGTTATGAGCATTAGAGCAAGTGCAGCAGCACTCCAACAAGAGCTCCCTACTAGGACATTGTTGCACTTGCTCTTAAAGGTGAGAAGTCGTAACTATAAGGATATATAAGTTTCTAGGTTCTCAAGTTTAGCAATCCGCGTTATGAGTTGCTCTATACAGGGAACGCTTGCTTGATGGAATTTCGGAAGAAATTAAGAAACTCAAGAAATCTCAACATAGGAAACTATTATAGAGGGAGGGGGGGGGCTAGAGTAAGAATGTTGTCAAATACAATAACTATGATGTCATAGAGTTAGGAAAAATTTTCCAGCTAGAAAATTTACTAATGCTGAGAATTTGTACGTACTTATGGAGCGTTTTAATTACCAGTATGGTTTTTGTTTGGGTCAGAAATTGTTTTTTTCATTGTATAACTTGTTACAACTTTGACCGTTATTAACCGTTTAGGTGGATTTTCGGTTGTGTAACAGCTTCCGCACGTTTAAGGATAATCCCACATATTTATGGATGACCCTAAGGAGTTCTAGAAGCCAATCTTATCAGAAAACACGTCGGGAGCTGACTTGGTCGTGAGTCACTTCGACTGTCTCGCACATGTCCGAGACAGCTTAGACTATCTCGGGTATTTTGGTCTTAACTCTTTCATCCGACATCGGAATGAGATGATTCAAGATGCGTTAGAAATATGACAAAGATACCTACAACTTTTGTCTTTGAGATTCTTCAGATTCGAATCTTATCATGGCCAAAATATGCGAGACACAAGTGGTGTCTCGCAGGTGCGAAACAGTTTGGACTGTCTCGGGTATTTTGGCTCTAACTCCATTGTCTGACCTCGGAATGAAGTGATCCAAGGCACGTTAGAAAGACAGAGATGAGATCTACAACCTCCCATAAGTGAATCGTATGTGGAGTGGACAATACACGAGTGAAACTTCGTCTTTCGTGAGTGAAACGTAATTCCCGATCGGATCGTTTCTTCGTCATTCTGCTGTCCCGTTGGTTCGTACACTTCGTCAACTCGCTTTATTCACTTGTCAACGTCAGATAATCTCATTGACTCAAATAATAATATTTATCGTCTTTTCTCCGTCTCGAGCTGCGTGCGGGAACCCATAGGTAATTTTTGATGCCTACAGATACCCCATCCAAAACGTTTCAGTATCGTTTCTTTTATAGAAGACTCTGGAATACTTTGGATATGATAAGTCCAACCTTCAGTCAGTGTAAAAGGACCTGTAATTGGCTTTAGTTCTTGACTTCTTTAATTTTTAGCCTATTCAGTATTTTGTCGAATAGCTAAAAATTTTCCGGTGCTGCGTTTATCGTCTGACCGTTGTCGAAGTCTCGAACTGAAATTGATGTATTGGTTTCTGATCTTAGCTCGTGTCATTAAGTCGACATTGAATTGATTATCTTCGTCGGGAATTCGCATTTGAATCGCGATCGAACTCCTTAGGATTATCTTTTGCTTTGGAATTGATCGAAGCCTTGTTTTGGCAAAAATTATCGACACATTGACCTTCATTGCAATGTGTTGATTAGTGTTGACTTTCATCGCGATGCATTAACTGGCGTTGATTTTCATCGCAACGCGTTGACTGCCGTTGACTTTCATTACAACACATTGACCGGCGTAAAAATCGAGGTTACAGGACCAATTATTGGCGCTTGGTTCTTCTGTATGTATGGATTTTACCCTTACATCCTGTTAGTTATTTATTTAACCATATGAGAGTTTTGGTTGTAGGATCAGCTTTTAGAGATGATAAGACTATCATTACAAATGCTTTCAAAGTTCCTCATGGAGACTTCGACTGGAATTGGTGTTGTCTTAGGTGCTCAAGTCACGAGACCAGCTGATGAAGCTGGTACGTCAATGACTATCGAACTTATAGGATTTTTGGCAAATCTTCAGCCATCAACGGATTTGATAAGCCTTTACCGACTACCGTTTGAGTCAGGCTAGCATGCGGATTGTCTAAGTCCGTTTTACATGTAACGTTGTGCTAAAAGAGTTAACTCTCTTAGACTTAGTGATATGATATTGAATACATAGACTTCATCATTGTTACGGGAATAGGCTACCCGGCAACGCGTATTGGGCGTAGACTTGAACAAACATTTGATCTCGGGTTACCCTTAAGAATATTATGTGTAATATTCTCCAGGAACTTCTCGCTGGAAATAAGAGAAGTAGTTTATACTCGTATACCCATTAGAGTATCACAGAGAAGTAGTTTAATCTTTTATACTCATCGGAGGATGGGAGCAATTTAACCTCATATATCTGTCGGAGGATGGGAGTAGTTTAACCTCATATACCTGTCGGAGGATGGGAGAAGTTTAACCTCCTATACCTGTTGGAGGATGGGAGCAGTTTAACCTCATATACCTATCGGAGGAAGCCATTCTCATTCGGCTTCTTTCAGCGTTATGATGCCGACATCAACCAAAGCTTGAATACTATTTTTCAGCGTAATACAAGTCTTGGTGGGATGATGGACCCTCCTGTGGTACGCATAGTACTTAGGATCTAAAATCTTGTTTCCTTCCTCCTGATTTGTAATCGGTGGTAGCTTGATTTTGTCGTTGGTTAGGAGGTACTTGAAGATGGCTGGAACTTCATCATCCTTGAAAAAATACTCCTCCTGGAACTTTGGATTAAGAGTCCCTTGTTGCCTCTAAGGTGGCTGTTGATGAATAGCAGTTGTAGGTACTTTAGTCGTCGGTTGGTCTCTCTCGAGCTCCTTTCTTTTGAGGAAACGCTTGACCTGTTCTCGATGTAGTTTTAATTCCTTCCAGGTGGTTGAGGGGATAACCCCCATGATTTCGAGGACGTCGATGGAGAGATTGTTGTGGCATGTTTGTAAGATGAACTCCTATGTAACAGGATCCCTGCAATTCATTGCCTTGTTACGGAAGCATTTGACAAAACTGTTAACTAACTCACCATCCTTCTGTTTCTCATCCAGAAGAGCTCCAATCGACACTTCGGTGTCATCGTCGAAGAAGTTATTAAGGAATAAGATTTCCATGTCGTCCCAACAATTGATGCTCCCCGGCTTAAGACGTCGATACCAATCGAAGGCCACCCCGCGAAGGGTGCCCACGAATGACCGAATCATCAAGGGTTCATTCCTGAAGATCACTCCCAGGTAGGACTTGAAATAAATTAGGTGCTAAGTGGGCGAACCTTTCCCGTCAAACGGCATAAAGTTAATTAGATTGAACTTCGTTGGGTATGGAATTGAATCCCACTCTATTGGATATAGGCATGGAATGTCTATTCTCCTCACTTCTTGAGCGGACATTAATGCATTGACCTTATGCTCCAGCTCTTTCATCATCTCGTCATTATCTACATCTTCATTCGAAGGACATTGAGGAGAATGAGTTAGACGACCCCAGTATTTTTATTTTTAGGGGGTGCATTTGAACCACCCCTAGTATTATTGAGGGGTGTGATTGGACCACTCCCAGTATTTTTGGGGGGTGCGTCAGTCATAATGACTTCGTCCACTTCTGGATCACTGTCAACTGTGACATTCTGCATTCTGGGTGCGGCGGCTGGATTCAGCTTGCTGATTTGATAAAGCTTGAAGCTGCTAGTCATGTAATTCCCTCACCCGTTGCATGTTCAGCTCCATTTGCATATTCATTTCAGCTCTAAGCTCTTCTCGCTGTCGAGCTAAAGCCTCTTGAAGCATTTGAGCCACTTGATTTAGGGTGATCATGAACGACTCCCTTGCTTCCCCATGCTGGACATTATGTCGTTGGAGGCAATTGCAGAACACGTATCTGAGGACTCGTCATCTGAAGCGACTACGGAGCAAGTGTCTGACGGCTCGTTATCTGAAGACAGTCCTTTATGCATCCTCGAATAATCCCTATGTCCGATGGCTTCTAACTGGAGCTGAGACATTCGTTAGGCTATCCCTGAATTGACTTTCCTTTTGGGAGAAAAGTCGGGACTAGAGCCGTTTGAAGTAATGATAGACTTTCCTTTGTCAATCATATTAATGGTGACTTTAGGGAATTCATCATCCTGAACCGTGGATTTTCTCTCATGGAAACGTCTTGGTTTGGGCTTCAACGCTTCGGTGACAAGTTTCTCGAATATCGAGACCCTTTGTGAAATGGTCCTAGGACAGATACATTTTGATAATACTACCATGATAGGCCTCTCACATGGACAATGAGAGTTAGTTTCTTGGACATCCTCTTTTTAGGATTTGTTCACACCCCCAACCTGATGGTGCAGCTCATTAGAGTAATCCATCGCTTATTGGTGTGATACGCTAAGTATAACGTTGTCTTTTGATGGACACATCTTCTTTTGGGGAAGGAGAACCTTGTTAACATACTCGGGACGATTCGTTGTCGCCTTTGAATGATTCAAGGTTACGTCAGGAGTCACATGTTTAGAACTACCCACTTGCGAGCGTGAGGTATTAACGGGCTCCTAGGTTTCAATACGAACCCCCGGGCGATCGATGCCAGGAGTCCTCTTGTGCACGGCACACGAACATGTACAACGAGGTGCCCCAGTTTGTTTAGAGGCAGCGGGACACCTTTGAATGGAATTTAGCTTGACGGGAGTATTTGTACGATCCCCAGCCTAAGGAATTACTCGGGTTTTATTCACCAGAGCTTTGCCTCGATCTTCGTGCAGAGGACCCAGGCGATCTTTCATCGAAATCTTAAATTTGGACAGATCCACGCTGCTGTAGGGCTTCGCCAGAGGTGCGAGAGCAAGACGAGTGGTCTCGGAGGCTGACGTTGGCTTGGAAACGCCCGTAGGGCTGGAATCAGGCGTGAGACACGAGTCGTGTCTCTCCCTAAGAGGAAGCGTTTTAGCTATTTTTGGCGATGTTTTCGTCTTCGACACCCATACTCATTTGGATTTCGGTGATTCTTTGACCACGTCTTTCCTCTTCATGTCTTGTGTCTTTCGCACAAAGGTACGCTCGCGTACGGCACGTGTGCGTCGTTTTTAGATGCGCTCCTTCATGGTTGAACGATTCCTTTTGATAAGGATCCATTCTTCCGTCGACGGCTTAGAGGATTTGTCAGCAACTTGCCATTGAGGCGGCTGGATTGAATGACGCTTCCTAGACTCCAAGTCTGCGTAGTAGCGAACTCCATCGACTTGTTCTAAAGGCTTGGCAATTTAACGAGCTTGGCGTTGGCGTCGCCTCTGACGAGCCCTCTTCGTCAAAGTTGGCGTACCTTGATTGGATAACTCCTTGATTGGAGAGGAGTTGTGGCGAGTATAGTCATTTTTAGCCTTCATCGATGAATACGCTTCCTTCAAAGACGGAACCTTTCCGCACTTGCAGGGAGAAGAGGATTTTGATGAAGACGAGGAGAAATATTCATCGAATTTAGCTTCGTCGAACTCGTACTTGACCTCTGAATCAACCGGGATCTTGATCTTCAGTTGCGACACGACAGTCTCGGTGAGTGTCGGCTCCCACTGTGATCGCCAGCGTGTTTGGGTTGGAAATTGTTTTCTTCATTGTATAACTTGTTACAACTTTGATCGTTGCAATAAGTTCAAAAGGATTTGTCTTTTTATAAGATCTTTACACAATGAAAATAAAAATTACAATCTCCTTCAAACAACACACAGATCCTATTTATTAGTCTCTGTTTGCGTGGGATCTTTGCCTGTGCCGGGGTTTATCCGTGGATCGTCGCGGATCAGATCCGGTTGACAGAAAATTGATTAAAGCTCTTACTTCATAAAGGAAGTAATCGCTGAAGTGATAATCTCGACCAAGCGAGATTACGACTCTTCTCGAGATCAAGACTAAGCCTGATCTCAAGGAATGGGAGGGGGGCTCAGATCCTTCGAAACGCTCCTTCTTTATGCCGGAGTTCGCCAAAATCTGCTAGCCTCTCTTAAATTCGTCAGAACGTCACCCTAGCTCCTCTAAAATTCGTGACTTTCTTTAGATCTACCTTTATGAGGATTCTAGGGGTGTATTTATAGACTTTAAACACCGTGTTTGTGGATATGGTCGAAGAACAACCGTTATTATCTGTTTAGGTGGGTTTTCGGTTGTGTAACAGCTTTCACACATTTAAGGATAACCTCACATATTTATGGATGACCCTAAGTAGTTCTAGAAGCCAATCTTATCAAAAAAACACGTCTGGAGTGTTAGACCCTAGAAGGGGGGGTGATTAGGGTCTTATGCTAATCTAATCCCGATTAGATGCTAATTAAAATTATATTGATTAATTTATTCTTGCAAGCATGATATAAGATAGATATGAGCAAGAATAATATGAATAAGCACAAATAAAAAGTATGCTAAGCAAAACACAAACAAACGATATGTTTACGAGGTTTGGTCACTACGACCTCCGTCCCCGCTCCTCACCTCGAGGAGATCTCCACTATCACAATCCGGTTTGGAAGCCGGAACTTCTACACACTCGGTTTACAAGCTTACCAAAAACTCTCACACAACAAACACTATGCAATCACACTTTACACGCTAAGTGTAGGAACCTAGCTCGTGTCCTCCTCTTCAAGTGCTCGGATGCAACCTCTCCCTAGGTTCGTCAACCGATGCCACTCCTATTGGATTCGACCCCATCTCTCGCCTCATACTTCTCTCGGTGTATAAGTGTATTACAAGTGATACTCACAACAATGATTAAATACAATGATTTGTTCTCAACAACAAATGAGAATGCAAATGAAGCTCACACTCACTAAATCACACACTATAACCCACACTATATAGTATGAAGATATTAAGCTCAATATTGTGTGTGTGATAACAGTGAATAGATAATATGCAACTCAAATAAAATATAGCTAAGTTATAAAAATGAATCAATAAACTATATAAGAAAGAGTTGGGAAAACTTTTCAATAGACAAGAAGAACAGTGGATGATGGAATTTGAAAGCCTCTTCTTGTTGGAGGAAACTTCTTTTGAAACAGACTAATGAAAACAACTTAACAGCTCTTTAAACACTTCTTAAACCTTTGTTAAAACTTAATGTAAAACAAAACTCTTTGTATTTGGTTAGTTGCTAAAAGAGAAGAACAATGGGGTATTTATACCCACTCAAAATATTAGCCAAAACCAATTAGAAAAGACCAAAATAGCCTCAGACAGCCGTTGCAGAAAATAGCCGTTAAAAGGCAATGATGAGATCGGCGGTCGACCGTGGAAATCTCGCGGTCGACCGCGAGGCACAAAAAAGCTGAGAATAAGGTTTGAAAGCTGGCGGTCGACCGCGAAAGTCTCTGGATGGATTCACGATCGACCGTCACGATCGATCGCGAGCACAAAAGAGCCATAGTAAGAAAGTTTGCTGCTGGCGGTCGACCGTGGCGGTCGACCGCAAACTAATACATGGCATATGACGGGTTTTGGGCTGATTTTGAAAATACATTAAAATATCAAATCAATTCTAAAAATAGTAAAACTTTAAGGAAAGTTTCTAAATGATGAAATAAACATGTTTGAAAAGGAATTTTTGGAAAATCAATTTTCGTTTGTGAAAACACCCTGTTTTTGAAAAGTGTTCAAAAAACCTATTTTTCGTGAACATGAAAATTAAGATATGAATTGTAAACATGTATATATGTATCATGCATATATTATATATATATAATAAAGTATGAAAGAGCTGTAAACATGCAATAAAAACTATTGTAACAAAGTTTGATGAAAAATCATTTATATGATAGGAAACGTCAAATCTGTGTTAAGTGTTCATATATTGAGCTTAAATATAAACATACAATATATGTAAGCAAACTAAACTTATACCTAAGTGAATGCACACACATGAACTTGAATCTTTAACGCTTGATTGTCGTGTATTGAATTACCTGTAAAGAGAAAAACAAAACAACAAAAACTAGAGAATAGATTAGCGATAAATTGTTTGACAAATCATCATCAAAACTATAGGGCCAACATGGAGCTGACCTGGTCGCGAGTCACTTCCACTGTCTCGCACATGTCCTAGACAGCTTAGACTATCTTAGGTATTTTGATCTTAACTCTTTCATCCGACCTCAGAATGAGATGATTCAAGATGCGTTAGAAAGATGACAAAAATACCTACAACTTTTGTCTTTGAGATTCTTCAGATTCGAATCTTATCATGGCCAAAATATGCGAGACACAATTGGTGTCTCGCAGGTGTGAAACAGTCTGGACTGTCTCGGGTATTTTGGTTCTAACTCCCTCGTCTGACCTCTGAATGAAGTGATCCAATGCACGTAAGAAAGACAGAGACGAGATCTACAACCTCATATAAGTGAATCGTATGTGGAGTGTGTTAGACCCTAGAGGGGGGTGATTAGGGTCTTATGCTAATCTAATCCGATTTTATGCCGATTTAAAACTAATTTAAATATTATTTTTGTAAGATAGACATACAATATGTTATGAGCAAGAATATACAATATGAACAAATTGAAATATCCTAGCAATGATATATATTATGAGATATATGTGCGAGGATATAAAAACTAAATGTAATATAAACAAAAACAAGATAGTGGTCACTATGAGCAATAGATAATGGCGACAAGAATGAAATGAACAATAAGCACAAGTGAGACGCCAAAGCAATCACAAATACACAAAGATGATCACGGAGTTCGGACCTTTCGTCCTACGTCTCCACTCCCCACTCCCGGGAAGAAATCCACTATCACACCGGGTTTTCTACGCTTACCCGAAAAACGTTTACACCTTACAATACAGTTTTCTAGCTAACCGAAAAGTTTATAATCTCACACTCTTATAATCACATTTTACACCCTCTAAGTGTTGGCCTAGCCCGTGTCCTCTTCCTCAAGTGCTCGGATTTACAACCTCTCTCTAGGCTTTACAACCGACGCCACTCCTCTTGAAATCGACCCCGTCTCTCACAAATCACTCCTTTCGGTGTACAAGTGTATTACAAAGTGTATCTCACAATGTAGGCACAAATACAATGTTTGTTCTCTAATACAAGATAAGAACTAAGTGTAAGCTCACTCTCAATGTCATAATCCCACAACCCCAAATTATACTATGTATGAAATACTATAAGCTCAATAGGTTGTGTGTGAACAATGAGATAAATCAAAACTAAACTCAATGTAATTCTAGCTAATGAAAATTATAATCAAAACAAATAAATAGCTAGAAAAGAATTTAGAAAACTTCTCCAATGGATGACAAGAGAGAGAGGGAGATGAATTGAAGCTTAAACACCAAGATTATCTCCTCAAGCCCTTGTGAAAATATCTTCACAAAACAAACTCTTAAACACACTTAGAAACCCTTAAACAAGCTTGTAAAACTCTCTAAAAATTTTCTCTTGGTGGTTCTCAGGGCAAGGGGTATATATAGGATGAAGAAACAACCCTAAAAAATCCAAGAAAACCAAGCAAAAAGATAAAATAACAGCTACATTGAAAACTAGAAAATCTAGCCGTTAGGTTGTCGGTCGACTGAAAATGTACATCAGTCGACTGATGACCTCGACAGAAGAAAAACAGACAGTTTCAGAGTGTTGGAATTTTACGTATCTGGTTTTGTAAAATCAATTAAAAATAGTAAATCAAATCCAAAAATCATGAAATTTTTAGATAAGTATCTAGACATGTAGATAAATATGTTAGAGAAAGAATTTCTGAAATATCACTTCTTAGTTTAGAGAAATAATTGTTTGAACACAGATATTATAGTTTCTAAAAACCACTGAAACACCCGACTTTGTAAAATCAATTTGACACAGTAAATCAACTCCAAAAATCATGAAATTTTGAGGGAAGATTATAGACATGTAGAAAACATGTTAGAGAAAGAATTTTGTAAATATCACTTCTCATTTGAGAGAAAAAATTATTTTGTAAACTAGTCAAAAACTAAAAATTTAGAAACTGTAACATGTCATTAGTCAACACATCAGTCGACACTTCAGTCGACTGATCAATCGACTAAAACAAAGCAGAGAGAAAATGAAGATTCCAGGTACATTCATTAGTCAACTGATCAGTCGACTGATAACACACTATCAGCCTGTTTAAAACTGAAAAACTAATTTTTGAAGTGCTTTTAAAAATAGCAAATAAATTCCAAAAATTATGAAACTTTGAAAAATGATTGTAAACATGTACCTGAACATGTTACAAAAAGAATTTTTGGAATATATTTATAAAATATCATCATTTTACAAAGTAGTTCAAAACATGAAAATACAACAACACTTGTTTTTTGTCATTTTGACTAAACCATGTTTTGAAACTTTATAAAGTGATTTTATAAACATAACAAAGTATGTATAAATTGATATTCAAGTCTATAACCAAATAAAATAATTTTTTTGCAAAAACACATATATTTTAATAAAATAACCAAAATCAACAAATACGTGTGCGTGATTAATATATGAGCTTAAAGTATCTACACACAAGTATAAACCTAAAACTAAATTACCCAAGCTTAATAGATCTTCATTGAAGCTCTTCTTGGTAAACTTGCAGATGAAGCTTGAACTTGAATCTTTAACTTGAATTGTATTGCTTCACTCCACTATTTTTGCCAACCTCCATTTGATATGATCGTTATGGCCCAATTCCATCTAACCTCCAACTTATTATTTGCCTACAATAAATAAGAAAACACAAATATTAGACAAACAATATTAGTGGTAAATAGTTTGTTAAACATTATCAAAACAAAGAGGCTAACAATCTCTTCCTTTTTGATGATGACAAACAATTTATAAAAAGGATATATGAATGAAAGGAAATGGATATACAATATTGTAATTATTATGCATATAAACAAAAAGAATATACTCACAATATTTCTCCCCCTTTGACAATATCAAAAAGGGGAAACCAACATGAATGAAGAGAGCGAAAGCTCCCCCTACCTATAAGCATGGGTGTCACGTCCCGCTTCCCAAAATACCAGGAAATCAGGACGCGAGCAAGCCACGACGTATTAGATTAAGAAGAATAAATAAAATAAACATTTCTCCTCAACCTAATACGCTAAACGTCTGGAAATAAATACAATATGAAGTCACAGGTCCTCGATCATAATAGCGATAATACAATAAGCAACTCAGAATAGAAAGATCCATATCACAAATATAATATCATCCCAGATATAATATTCGGGTCAACATGCCCTGATAAAAAACAATCTGAATGAAATACTAGAAAATATAACATACATTGATCAGACTGGAACAAAAAGTGCTACAAAAGTAAACAAGGAACATCGAACAACTAAATGAAATAACTAAGCTTCAGCTTCTGGGTCATCTGGCTCCGGCATATCTCCAAGCTGGACACGTCCGTCATCTAAATCTGACGTACACCAGAGAAAACAGGTGTACGCCAGTGTGCATGGCACACGGCAACATCCCACAAAACAAATGGAACGATCGAAAACCCAAGCGAGAAATGATACAAATAAAGAAATAACAAAAAGACTTGTAGTTCGAGATCCAACAAAATCAATCAAGTAACAAGTTGATCATGCAGCTAGTCATCAGAATAATCATCCAAGTAACAAGGTCATACGACTAGATAGAATTAATACTTAAAAATCTACAACAAGAGACGTAGTACGTCGAGCAAAATAATCCAAACAAGGAAACCCTCATGTATATACCCGGAATTAGGAAAAACGGTGCATTTTTCTGACCGTTTTAAAAAAGAGCATAGTTTCTCTACAAAAAAGAACCTCTTCAGTCGGGGAACGCATGAGATATTTACCTAAACTAGTAGGTCCTTAAGCAGATCCCACGTTAGACCCAAGACGTTGGTCTCTAACTAGAAAAGTAAATGCTTGAGCTTGAGATCTGGCCCGGTGGTCCGTCAAACTCACTAGGATAAGCGGTATTATTGAACTAGATGAAACAACAAGCAATGAAACCAAAGACAGATAAAGCACATGTCTCAAATTGTAGATAATTAAATATTAATCCCGATCTATGTATGGAAAGAAAAGCAACTAGCCTACATCTCACAAGAAACTAAAATCATCCAAGTAACATGGTCATACAACTAGCCATCCTATCACAACTCACTGGTCCGTATCTCACAACTCGTACTCATCCAAGTAACGATGTCAGGTAACTGGTCTGTGTCTCATAACAACTCGCAATCATCCAAGTATCGATGTCATGTAACTAGTCATTCTATAACAGGACACTGGTACATATCTCACACAGAGTCAACGCTCCTGTCATCGGATATTGACTGTTCATAAATCCCCTACGTGCACCTAATACGCCGCTACACTAGATCGATCAGAGGGCTACACGCAATTCAATTTCAGCCTGGTTCGAACTCAAGCAAGAATCAGGTGAATATTAAACTCACGGACCAAAGTGACTACACTAGCTTCACTTTGACCCAACAAACTAACCCCAAGCTATACTGGATCATGGGGCGAGCCTGGAAGATACATCAACAGCTATATCCGATCACATGAACATGGACTTTCCCATCCCAACTCTTCTCGTTTTTCTAAATCGACAGTCGTATTCCACACTGAAACTCTGGTTCACCACCTAAACTCAGTCAACACACCGGCACATGTCACTAGGTCTGTTCATGACGCACGAGGCCACTATGTCACGAACTACTAAGGTTATCAATCACAACAAGAAGATAATAAATACAAACAATCTGGTACAACGATGACATGGCACATCACGTAATTAAAATGAGAATCACACATTCAAAAATAATATTTTAAATTAATAAATTTATTTACTTCAAAATGATTTCTTTATCCAAAATAAATTCTTTATTTCTTGTTATGATTATCCAAAAATAATCCCATTTTCCAAAATAACTCCTTTGAAATAATTTGAAAAAAACATTCTTTAAATATTCGAAAAAAACATTCCAAAATAACAGATGGACTATCGTGCTGATCAGCTGATAGCTATAAATAGAGGTAGGGATAATGATGCAGGCTAAAAATAAATACAAGATAATTAATAATATAAATAATAATAATAACAATAATTATAAATAATAATAATAATAATAATGAATAATAATAAAGTTTTTACTACAACAATTAAATTTATAATTGGTAAAATCATTAAAATAAATATAAGGCGTGGTTTTTCAATCATAGAAAATTCTAAAAAAATTAGAAAAAAATATAAATACACTTTTAAAAATAAATTTTAATATTAAAATAGCAGAAAAATATTTAAACTAGTATTTGAAATTCACGGTCATTACATCCTACCCCCCTTAAAACAAATTCCGTCTTCAGAATTCAAAATACGAGATGCACCAAGAACCCGAAGACAAGCAAAGGAGAATGTAAAACAATAATGACACAAGATAAAATATAAGATGTGACAACTGAGATTCAACATATAAATAACAAAGGTTGCCAAATACAATAATGCTACACACAGAATTCATCATAACAAAAAAAATAATTGCTAATCATTGAACTAATTCAACAAAAGATTAATAAATATACTCAATCATTAATCATAGTGTATAATAAGATGTAATCTTATCACCGACAAATCACACATAGCGCAATTTGCATGCATCATAATAAAACATCGCATGATTAATCAAAAGTATAACATGAAATCAAAATTAATGGAAGTACAGATAATTGAAAATAAATGTATGAATACTAATACACAGAATTAAAAAATATTCTTGATCAATCATTTTCAAAAGATATCATCGAGGCAGGTAATGAGTATAAAAAATAAGAATGAGGTATTATAACATAAAGAGAGTGGACATATATGTGAAAGAGATTACACAGGCATGAAGAAGTACATATATTATAAATAAAATAGTTGATATATATCAAATTATAAAATAATATAACATATAGGCATAGACAAAAATATAAGTATTAGTGAACATAGTTCAATAGCAAAGAAGTCAACAACAATTACACAATTATGGAAAAATATAATATTAACACGATATTATTGATATCGTATCATAAGACAAAACACTAGTGTTTAAAACATAATCATCAACACAAAATTGATAAAATATAACAAATATATAGCATACAATATATGATACGACATATAAACACATAAGTCAAATAATTGTCAATCACTAGAATATACGGTAAAGCGTATCAACTCAACAATATAATAACAAAGAAGGTAAAAGATAAAAATCTCAACAAAACATAAATAATCATTCGTAAGCAGATGATAAACATGATAAATCACAAAAACACAAATATACAATATAAATAACAGATGAATCATATACAAGCAAAATCAAAAGAAACAATTGAAGATTAGGTAAGCAAAATAAATAGCTAGGAATCAAACGTATATATAGTTTAGATAAACATAATGTATAACATAAGAGACATGAAAATAATAATAAACATATCAAATCACAATAGAAATATTATACAATTAGTTACTATAATAGATATTCAATATAAAAAATATAATTACAAACAAAACACATGAATACAATTAACAAATCACATTCAACCAAATAAGACATATAAGACAAACTTCCAAAAATAAAAATTTGCAATTATGTTAAGAGTTCAAATATAGTATTACAGCAACATATAGCAACATATGGTTAAAATAGTCAAAAACATAAACGCATGTAAAAAAGCATAGATATAAAAAAATAGCCAACAGTAAAGATAGAAACACATCAATATATATAGACAAACAAACAGAGGCAATCATAATAATAATTAATAGCAGAATGAAACGATACACAATAATTATTAGCATACAACAGTTATATATCACAGAGTAAATAATGCAAAATCATAAACAGGTCCGAAGAAACAAAATTAAAATCAAAGCATAAAAATAAAAGATATCAAAGCAAAAGATAAACAAGATTCAAAAACATATGATGTGTATAGCAAATATAATCATCATGTATAATAAGCGTTAAAATGAAAACATAAGCATATAAAAGTTTGAATACTCATAGTTTAATAATGCTAACAAGATAACTATGATGGAAATAGTCACAAAATATTATATGACAAAAAAAAACATAATAACAAATAAGTAATACAAAATAAACATATTATATACAACATAATAAGAATGACTTAATTATATATGTATCCGACTAACAATATAATAATCAAAATATTAATAATATTCATATGGTAAATATTAATGTAAAACCCCGTACATTTTGATAATTTATGGAGGTGTCAATTAGCGCAGTGGAAGCGTGGAACGAGACGGCGAGCAGCAGATTCGAAGAATCCAGTTTTTAGCTCATGAGTCGACTCATCAGGTTGAGTCGACCTATGACTGTCATGAGTCGACTCACGATATCAAGTCCCGTTGTCATAAGTTTCTGCTAAGTCGACTCATCAGTTTATGAGTCGACCCATGAGTCATGAGTCGACTCATAACTGACCATGAGTCGACTCATCGAGGGTTTTTTGGTTTTTGCAGTTCGGGTTCGTTTGGGTTACGGGTCGGGTTTTAACTATTCATATATTATCTCCTCTACCCGAAAACACCTCTTTTCATCAGATCTCCCCAGAGAAATCCTAGCCTCCTTTCCCCCTCTAAACCCTAGTTCGTTTTTTGGCGTTTTTGGGAGATTTTTGGGGGATTTTAGCAGCTTCTTGTGGTTTGCAGCGAAGGGAATCATTCTTCAGCACACCTAAGGCGAGTAGCATCTCGGCTAATCCTTTTCCCACGTTTTTAAGAGTTTTTCTTAATGTTTTCTTGAGGTTTATTGAGCCTAAAAAGTATTTTCAAGTATAAATCGATGCTCTTATTAGTGTAGATGTTAAAATCATGTGTTTAAGATTTCAAAATCCT